>MU226169.1:922109-957234 GCA_018584345.1 Thuja plicata
ATAGTTTGGGTATCCTTAATCAACTTCTAAGTAGATGGAAATGACTCTATTGATTTTGAAATCTTAAGGCTCGATTGTCTGAATTTTATTATCATATATCAAGTAAATAATTCACAATGCAATTTTTTAAAGTAATCACCTCAAAATGATTTTCAACATTAAATTCTATCTAATTTCATCATTATTACCCACACTATGAAACTTATCATAAAGTCTTGGATTAATGTTTACATTTCAAAGAAACTAAAAGTGGCATAGAAAGAAATAAACATATGCTAACTAGGTGCTTTGAAGCATTAAAGTAGTGTACTTACCTTCTCATTGCCTGAATTATTTTATTCCATTCACTACTTCACCTTGTTTTCCATGATAGGGTCAGTGAGGCACTACAGCCTCATCGCAGAACAACTTGGAAGAAAAAACACAGAAAGGGAGATAAGAAAAAGAAAAACTTTATATTTATCATCAAACTTATTACATGTCACATTGTAAGGCCTTCATAGTTTTGGCCGTATACATTCAAATATTTAAAAGATAATATTCATACATGTGAGGTCACATACCTGTGATCTGAATCTTCTAATACTATCTTCTATATCCCAAATTGATATCCAAATTCCTACTTCCTAATATAAGAATAGAAAAAAAATACATACAAGAGTCCACCAAAGAGGTTGGCACTCAGATCCTAAAGATCCAACATAGGAAATAGAAAAGACCCAGATTTAGGTCCACACACATCCTAATGAGAGATCCCAACATTAATTACACTATGGAAATTAAATGTAGAAGTTAGCCAGAAGATCCAACATCAAAATACACAACTCGGTAAGAAGGCCAACCACACACAGAGACTAGTCACTGAAACCCACTGAGTAGCCAAAAAACTATCGAGACCCGTCAGTAAAGAAAGATAGAAAAAAGTAATTGAGCCCGAGCGGAGAACAATAATTCTTCAATCAAGCAAAAAAAAAAAGTTACCGTGCACTTTACCGAGTAGCCCCCAACAAGCTACTAAAACAAAGAAAACATATTTTTGGTTGATCAAGATTTCCAAAGAACCCATGATGGTCCTGCATCACTAGACCTAGTGATTGATATTTGAGTAGTGCTAGTGAGAGATTTTACAACTGTAAGAGTGGTTTGGCTAGAAGTCTACAAAGAGGCAAAGGAAAATAACAAGGTAATTCTTCCTTGAAATGTTTTAACCATAACAAGATTGGTCACTTTTCATCTAACTTCCCTGAGAAAGATAATGAGGAAAAGAAGGATAACAAAGATAAGCACAAAAGAGAAAATAGATTCTTTAGATTTAGAGACTAAAAAAACAAAGGTAAGAAATCTTGTCATATTACTAATGAAGACCTAAGTGATGATGATTTAGATAAACATGATGAAAAAGAAGTTATGTATGTTTCTATTAAGGACAATCCTGATGAATAAAACAAAGAAGAACCAAGAGCCCTAATATCACAAGTAAGTAAGAATGAAACATTGATTATATATGGTGGTTGTTCACATCACACGATTGGTGACACACTTAAGTTTATTTCCTTGAAAAATAATGATGGAGGATTTGTTAGATTTGGTAATGATGCTCCATACCCTATGAAAGGAAAAGGTTCTATAATTCTACTGAATAACATAAGATGTGATGATTTTTATTGGGTTGAAGGATTAAAGAATAATCTGTTGAGTGTTTCATAGTTAAATAACATAGGTCACTAACTGGAATTTCAACATGGAAAGGTGAAAGTTTTTGATAAGAAGGCGAGTCTGATTTTTATCGAGGACACCACAACAGAATGGAATAGCTGAGAGAAGAAATAGATATTTTTTTTATTGTGCTAGGACACTAATGATTGAGAAAGGTATTTATCAAAAATTATGGAGAGAAGTAGTTAGTATTTCTATTTACACATTGAACTGAGACCAAAGGAAAAAGGTACCAACAAAACACCTTATGAAATCTGGTATGAACATAAACCTAATGTGAGTTATTTCAAATATTTTGGAATTAGATGTTATATCTTGAAAGATTCTAGAGAAGGAAAATTTGATTCTAAAGGGGATGAAGGAATATTATTAGGATATTCTACAAGGAGTAAATCCTATAAGTGTTTGAATAAAGTTACTACCAAATTGGTTGAAAGTGAAAATGTAAGAATCAATGAGTTTGTAGAAAATAATGATGAAGAGAGAAAAAATGAATCTTAAGATTATGATAAGTTTTTATATGTACAACCTCATGTTCCTAACACCTTACCAAGATCAAATACCGAGGAGGAAAGTGAACAGATTTCTCTACAACTGAATGATAAGGATGAAGCACCGAGACCTACTGAGCCTATTTTAGGAAAGTATGTGAGGAGGCACCACTCCCTGAGTAAGATTATTGGAAATAAAGATGCTAGAGTGATAAGAAGAAGAAAGGTAAAAGACAATACATGTTTGATATCTAAATTTTATCCAAAGAAGGTTAAAGAAGCACTAGATAATGAAGATTGGATGAAAGAAATGAAAGAAGATTTTGATTAGATAGAAAAGGATAACACATGGACTTTAGTACCTAGGAAAAAGGATAAAAATGTTGTTGGTACTAAATGGATTTTCAGAAACAAGCTAAAAGAGAATGGAGAAGTTATCAAAAACAAAGCTAGACTAGTTTGCAAAGGTTATGCACAAGAGGAAAGTATAGATTATAGAGGGAATTTTTCACCTGATGCTAGATTGGAAGGAGTTAGAATACTTCTAGCTTAGGTGGCTTACAAAGGATTCAAAATTTATCAAATGGATGTGAAGTCTGCATTTCTAAATGGGATACTGGAAGAAGAAGTTTACATTGAACAACCTGAAGGGTTCATTGAGAGCACATATAAGAACAAGGTATGTAAATTACACAAAGCTATTTATGGTTTTAAGCAATCACCCTGAGCATGGTATGATATATTACACTATTATCTAATCAAAATAGGATTTCAAAGAACAACTGATAATAGTAATGTTTACTTGAAGTGTGATAGTGAAAACAAATTTTGATTGCTAAATTTTTTGTTGATGATATTACTTTTGGAGGCAATAACACCTTATGTAAGGCATTTGATGATGAAATGAGAAGAGTTTTAAATTTTGATGATTAGAGATATTAAGTTATTTCTAGGTCTACAGATATAGAAAGTTGTGGAAGGGGTCTATATTATACAAGCTAAGTATATCAAAGAGATCCTCAAAACTTTTGGTATGGAAGATTCCAAGCCTGTTGGACCACCGATGGTCATAGGATGTAAATTATCTAAAGAAGATGAGACACAAGAGGTGAATAATACACTTTACTGATCCATAATTGGTAAACTACAGTATGTTGTTCATAGAAGACCTGATATAGAACACGTTGTTGGGATTGTTCCAATATTTTCTTCTAATCCTAAGGAAACTCATATCTTTGTAGTTAAGAGAATCGTTAGATATCTGAAAGGAACTAAAGATTTTGGTTTATTGCACAAGAAAGGATGTAATTTTGATTTTCAAGTCTACATTGATGTAGATTGGGTTGGAAATATTGATAGTAGGAAAAGTACTAGTGGAGGAGCATTATTTCTAGGTCAAAGATTGGTTACATGGCTAAGCAAGAAGTAGAGTTGCATTTCAAAGTCTACTTCCCAAGCAGAATATGTTGCTATTGCCATGAATTATGCAAACATTGTTTGGATCAAACAACTACTCAAAGGTATGCAAGAGGTTATCTCAGATCCTATAACTATTTTTTGTGACAAAACAAGTGCTTTCAACATATCAAAGAACCCGATTATGCATTCAAAGACCAAGCACATTTATATCAATTATCACTACTTCAGAGAACAAGTTCAAGAGAAAAATGTGGTATTGGAATATGTGAATTCAAAAGAACAATTAGTTTATATCTTTACATAGCCACTACCGAAGGATGATTTTGTCTATCTCAGAGCTAAATTAGGGGTTCTTCCCCTATCCAATATTCACGAAGAAGCATGAGACATGCTACATCAATTATATACTTTATTAGAATATCTACTCTTGAATTGATGTTAGTATGACACACTTTAGGTGCTTCTTGAAGTGTGTGTGGAGATATCTGCATGTAATGAATATTTGTACATGTAAACTATAATCGACTATTGAAAATTATTTTTAGGAGTATAACTATTTGGCATTGTTTTCAAAAAGGGAGAGAAAAAATTGATGAGATTTATCCATAAGGGAGATATTGATGAAAGAGAGAGATAATAAATTGATACTATTTACTCATGAAGGAGAATCAAAATGTACGCTATATTATAAGAAGATTTATCCAAGAGGGAGAATAGTGAACAATTTTAAGATAAAAAATAGAAATATCAACTCACAGGGGGTAATGATAGAGACTGACAGTATTGATAATTGTCATGATCAATTGATATTGTACTACTATAGTTGTGAGGCCTCACCCTGACCCATCATAGCTTTACTTCTCACTCACACTTTGACACTTTATGTTTTGATACATTGATACACTTTTGTTATCCTGACAGAGACTCGTGATATTATGTTATGATGATGATTATATTGTGTGGATTACATTTTGATATGGATTAGACCTAGAATAGGTGGTTAATTTTGATAATATATGTTTAGATCAGTGAATTGATGAGAAGATTGAATCATGATTAGACTTGACTATTTCATGGATGTTATGTCATGGTGATTAAGGAATTCTTATGTTTTTAAACATTTATGTATGAAAATTTCAATTAGGGGCTTAATTCTACTATTTGATTAATGTTGCTAATTATGAATTGAAAATGTATATTACATGTAATTTTATCATCTTGGACTACTGATGCTCGAAGTTTAGTGTGCAGAAAAGGGAACCATGAATTTTTTTAGAGAATCAGGGCTAAACACATGTGAATTGAGTTAGCCAAGGTTTAATCAAATAAGGGGTTGAAACCTCATTGTAATTTGACCCTTGTAAATGTAATCTTAATGTGTGTTAATAGTTTAAATTTATGTTTTTGTTTAGACATGTCATTGTGAATGTGATGTGTATTTTGTTTGGTGTCACTTGACACTTGTGTTGTCCATGTGGATAGTGACATATCGTTTAGGGCTTGGGCAAGAATCATTTAACTTTATATGACATTACATTAATTACTTGCATATAGATGCCTTGTAGGGATTACATCATGTTGGAACTCGGATTTGAACTTTAGAGGTATTTTGGAGGGATTAAAAGTGACCCTAGAGTGTATTTTTGGCCAAAATTAGTTAACCCTAAGCGGGTACCTTGGGTTAGGGCTAGTTTTTACCTATGGGAGAAACCTAGGTCACCATTACGACTCTCCAAAATGCCTACTTTTCAAAAGTGGCAAAAATAGAGATGGTCTCATGCATCTAACTTGCCCCACACTCCTTACTAAACTCACAATTAAGAAGGGAGACAAAAAGGCTAGTTGTCATATCTCATTATTGCTAGTTCTCGAGTACACTTTTGGGGTGTCTTTTTAGAATATTTTGGGAGACTTAGTGGGTGTTCACCCACTCTATAATTTTAGAGACAATTAGGGTTTTGGAAGGAGGAAAGATAAGGATTTGGGCTCTTTTCAAGTTTCATTTTTCCATAACACATTTGGAAGGTTGGTTTCTCTTGCCGTGGAGTGCTTGTTTTGTTGCAAAAAAATTTGGATGTATTATTTTGTGAATATGAAATCTTGTATGGGATTCATGTATGTAATCTTGTATAGTGTTGTAGTATGTAAATTGTGTTGTCATGTGTTGGGTAGGGAATGCATTTGGATTTTTGTATCAACTTTTGTTTCTTTGGATTGGGAGTGTTGTTCATGGGAGTGAAGGCATTACTCACCCTTTGGGAAGGGAAGAAGTGGCCTTGGGTGAAGGGGTTAAATGGGCTCTCCATTGTAGTGAGAGTCTCTTCTCTTAGAGAAGAGGGATAATTTCATGGAGTATGGGCTCCATGAAACTATGTTAGAAATATTATATTTTGGCATAGAAATGACCAATGTGTATATGGAAGGAAATGTCAATGTAGCCTTGGAGAGGCATGGAGAAAAACTCTTGTTAAAAAATTTAGAAATTGTAATGGCATTCTTCTCCTTGAAAAAGCCCACCTTCACCCTACTTCAATTGGTTTATAAAACTCATTTGTGAGACTTTGATTGGGAGTTTATTGTTCTTTTTGTGCATATAAAATATTGTGAGAATTTGGATGTGAAACCTTGTTCAGCCTTGGTTCTCCAAGTTTGGGGGTGGCCTCCTTGAGGCTTTGGTTGGGAGGTGAGATTCCCATGGTTTCCGTCATAAAAATTTTAGGTTTTTGAAGTCATTAAAATGGTGCAAGAATCTTGAAATAAATCCCTATTTGGGGGTAGTTGTGTGTAAGCAACTTCAATGTTGCATAGTCACTCTTGTATTAAAATTTATTTTTGTTGATTGTTGTAATGTTAAATTTTTTAAGCTTCTCAAGATAGAAGTGGAGAGATCTCCTTCTTTATGTAATGATTTATTAAAGAAAAAAATATTGTGTTCCATCCAAGTATTGTGTAAATTTATCATCTTGAAGATGTTGAAATGTAGATTGTAAGATTACCATGATGTAAAAGATAGAATCTTTAGTTCATGATTATTGCATTTTAATTCCTAAAAGAAAAGAAGTTAATCATCCATGAATAGAAGGATACCCAATATTGAAAGAGAAGAACAATATTATAGTTTCATTCCCTACAATCTTAAGGAATTTTGCATCTTGAAACCTCCATAGATTCAACTCTCTTCAAACCAAAAAAAAAGAATCTCCATTTCATTTGAATCTCTTGTGAGAAATATCCTTGCTATCAACAACAAATCTAATTAGTTAGTATGTTAATATAAAATTCAACTAATACTATTATCCCTTTAGGTATATTGCTCAATAAATCTATCCTAATTCACACTATGATCTAATGCAGAAAAAATGAACGAAGTAAACTAAATGGAAGAGCTTGTATCAAACAAAGCCCATAGCATTTTCTAGATTTAGAGAAAAAATACTCTCTGAAATTTGTATGAGAAAGAAAATATTCTCTTTACCATAGAGAATACTCATTTCCCAATGTGATTTCCCTCTAATCAAATTCATAATTAAAACTCATTAGTAAAACCATGCAATTTAACCCTTAATCAAAGATAAACTCACCTTATTATTACCCTTTCCCATGGGCCCCACCTTACCTCTTTATCCCTTGCATGGGATATTGGACTGTGAAAAGTTTTTAAAGATTAAATAATTTTTGGGGTTGTTTTTATATTCCCCTACTCCCCTAAGTCTCCACCATTTTCCTTGCTATCCCCTTATGCCTTCTAACATGACATAACTCTTGTCCCGCAAGTCAACTCCCCTCTCAACTTGTGAAATTTCTTTGGGAGATGGGAGCCTTGGTTGGTGGGCCACTGCATATTTTACCTCCATTTTCTCGTACGCACCTTTTTTTGAGGCTATGTTTATGCCATGCAAAATCCTTGGGGAGGGAGGTAAGTAGGTAGTATGGTGGGCCCCAGTGCATGTCTTGTCATCCTACACTCTCTCCATTTGCAGATTTTGAAACCCTATGCCCTTATCTTGTAAGGTAAAGGGGTAGATTAATTGTTGGGTAGTTAGGATTAGTGGTTAATGGAAAGTTAGATTTATAAGCTAGTAGGTTAGTTAGAGATTAGTTGATAGTTAAGATTGTTAATTAGGCCTTTTTTTCTATATTGGTTTTTAATTCTTATTTGATAGCATTTTCGTTTGCACATTAAATTAATTCAATGATGTAGCATAAAATATTAGGTATATAACTTTAGTGTTTTAATTTTAATTGGTATTGGAACCATTTAGTGTATTAATCATGCTCTAATTTTAATTGATATTGGAACCATTTATCAATATAATAGATAATCATTTTAAATGGATACTTAACCTTAGTTGTTTAGGTTAATTTATAATGGTGAGATTTGTGAATTTAATAAATCATGATTTTTGTCTAAAGTATTGATTAGTCTATTAGAGAGACGGATTTATCAGTTGATTCAATTGTATAGTTAATCTTAAATTTTAATTTATTGTCAAAATAAAGGGGGATTATATTGCTCTTCTATTCAAGGGGTTAGGGGTTATGCTCAAATGTAATTAAAAGTAAATTTAAATGTTGAATTAGGAGATATTTCAAATATCTAAATAAAATGTTAATTTAAAGTCGTATTTTAGGAATTGATGGATTAGGAATGCATGTGTTTCATCATAAGGGAATAATTTTATTAATGATGCTAGTAGGTTAGGAAATTAGGTTTGATTTTAGCTATTGGATTTTAATTAATAGTTGTTTGATATAGTGGAATTATTATTCAATTTTAATCATGTCAATCATTCAATGTTTCATGTATGATTGGGAGTAGAATATTTATCTGTCTGGACTCGAGCTAGTAGTTAATGTTAACCGGAACTAGATTTGAAGGAATTCAGTTGCAATTTAGGTGAATAGTTAAATAAGCATTAGGGAAACCTAGAACAACATATGTTCATAACCACTAACTACCATCATGATTTTAAACAAGGAATCAGAGTTAGATCAACCTGAGTCGATTATTCAGATAACCCGTGGAACAAGTTGATGCCTAGTTCTGCATCTATTTGTGGCATGACCCTTATTTAGTCTGTGTATATACCTTATAATTTGAAGGTTAAATCTACCTTGCTATTACCCTTCTAACTCAACCATTGTTAGTTGTGCATACTTATGTGTTTTTTAAAAAAAAAATTATGCGTGTGTTTTGCCCTAGTTTTGGGCATGAAATTTTGTTATTAGAGTTAGTGTTTCGACACAAGGAACCTAACCCATACATTTAAACTCATTCAAAACTTAAATCATTGTGTAGGATGCCTACGGCCACTAGAGCTAACTAATGAGGCAGAGGTCATAGAGCTCCCTATGTGAGGGTAGGACAGGAGGATCCACCACCTCCACCACCTCCACCACCACCGCCACCACTACCTCTGAACCCTAACCAGGATATTATGGAGGTTCTCCAAAATCTGATTGGGGTGATTCAGCCAAGACTACCACCCGTAGTTCAGCAGCAGGTTCCTGAAGGGGAAGCACGTGTTTCAGAGAATGAGAGAGGAGTTAGCAAAGAGAGGAGTAGGTGTCCTCCACCTAGGTCTACTGAGGGTCATGATGATCAGGAGGGTGAGTCATTTCATCAGCTTGTTATACCATGCGAGCATGAGATACATGCCAGGGAGAGACCCCCTAGAGATGTTGGAGATGAGATCCAAGAGTTATTATGACTCCAGCCACCCTTATTTTTGGGATCCACTTATGGGTCAGTAGTAGAGGCCTAGTTACAGAGTTTACATCGATGTTTTGGATTGCGCCCTTATGAGAGTAATCTAAAGGAACAATTTGTAGTCCATCTCCTATGGGAGAAGGCTTCCACTTGGTGGGAGAAGGAGGTGTCCATTAGTGGAGTGAGTATTGACACACTCACTTGGGATACTTTTGTGGCCCGTTTCCATGAGAGATATCTCTCCAAGCATTTCAGACAGAGACAGATAGAGGAGTTCTATGATCTCCAGCAGAGAGGCCTCACAGTGAACCAATATGAGAGTCAGTTTCTCTAGCTCCTTCCATATGTTGATTACATGAAGGATGAGAAATAGTGTATTCACTATTTCATTAAGGGACTTAATATGTCTCTTCAGAGCACAGTGTGCCTAGCATTCCCTATCACATTCAGAGGGGCAGTTGAGATGGAACTTGTAGCTGAGGATATCTGTACTAGACAAGAGTCTTGGGATCAGTCTTAGCAATAAAATCCCTCTTCCCAGCAGTCAACACAGCAAAGACCCCGTTGGAAAGGGAAACAAAATAATTCAGCAGGATCCTTTAAGGGTCAATAGTCTCAGCAGCAGAGATCCCAGCAGGATTCCAGACAGAGGCACTCGCAGGGTTATCAAGGCTCTAAGCCCAAACAGTGGCAGTCTCAGGGCCCCAGACATGATCATAGGACACAGACCCCTTAGACACAGTCAGCTAAGACTTAGCAGTCCTCTAGGAGTGGATACAACGGTTCTAGCAGGACCGGAGGGTCACATCAGCCTAGGACACATGGAGTGCAGATTCAGACTCGTGGGCCATGTTACACTTACGATGGTATGGTTCATGTAGTGAGAGAGTGCCCACAGGGATAGTTAGCCAGTGGTCAGACAAGGGCTACCTTAGAGCTTACAGTTGGAGATATGGGTAGATCCCATAGAGTTTTTGCAGTAGTTGATAATCGCCAGGATGAGCACCAGGCCACAGTCATTGAGGCCACATATATGATTCAAGGTACCAGTGTTTCTATCTTGTTTGATTCAGGAGCCATAGACTCCTTTATATCTCCCTATGTAGTGGAGCATTGTGGGCTGGTGGCAGTTAGACAGGATATCAGTTGGGAGGTTGAGTTAGCTTCTGGAGCTAGAGTCTCTGTTACTTCCTTATTTCGCAGTTGTTAGATTTAGATTGGAGACCTTATCACGATGATTGATCTCCACATTACCCCTCTAGGTTCTTATGATGTAGTCCTTGGCATGGATTGGCTATGTGCCCACAGTGCCAAGGTGGATTATTGTCAGAAGAGAGTCGAGTGTGTTGATGATCATGATACTTCTATGGTGATATTTGGGGTACAAAGACCCGTATCCCATTGCATTATTTCCACTATGCAGCTTAGGCGGTGCGTGTGGAAGGGATGTCAGTTATTTTCCATCACCATTAGTGATAGAGAGGAGGATTTAAGAGGAGAGCCTTCGCTCGAGGATTATCCTATTCTTCAAAATTTTGCGGATGGATTTCCTACGAAGCTACCTGGTATGCCCCCACCTAGGGCAGTTGATTTTCACATAGATCTTGTACTAGGAGTCGAGCCAGTATCTAGAGCACCCTATAGGATGACCACATATGAGCTCAATGAGCTCAAGATTTAGTTAGAAGAGTTCTTGGAGAAAGGGCATGTCCGACCTAGTGTATCACCTTGGGGTGCACTTGTGATTTTTGTGAAGAAGAAGGATGGGTCACTTTGATTGTGCATTGATTATCGGTAGCTAAATAAAGGAACAATTAAGAACCGATACCCACTTTCCAGGATTGATGGTTTTTTTGATTAGTTATAGGGTGCTTGAGTTTTCTTGAAGATAGATCTAAAGTCAGGGTACCATCAGTTATGGATTGTGGAAAGTGATATCCACAAGACTGCTTTTCATACGAGGTATGGTCACTATGAGTTCACAGTAGTGCTATTTGGCTTCATGAATGCTCCAGCTATGTTCATGAGCCTCATGAACAGAGTATTTTGTACCTTTTTGGATAAATTTTTAGTAGTGTTCCTTGATGATATTCTGATATATTCTCATAATGAGGAGGAGCATGAGGTGCATCTGAGACAGGTTCTGCAGTGTTTAAGAGAGAATCAGTTATATGGTAGCTTGTCAAAGTGTGCCTTCTTTAGACCCAAGGTGCATTATCTTGGTCATGTTATATCCGGTGATGGGATCTTTGTAGACCCATCGAAGATTAGAACTATTATGGATTGGCCAGCACCCACTAGTGTCACTGAGGTCAGGAGTTTTATGGGCTTAGCAGGATATTACAGACACTTCATGGCAGGATTTTCTAGAGTGGCTCATCCCATCACCTCCCTTCAGAGAAAGGGGAAGAGGTATGAATGGACATAGAAGTGTGAGAGATCTTTTGAGGATCTCAAGAGAGCCCTCACTAGTGCACCGATTTTAGTAGTGCCAGATCCTTTGGTAGATTTTGTTGTATGTACTGATGCTTCATTGGATGGTTTAGGAGCAATCCTTATGCAGGAGGGCCATCCTATAGCTTTTGAGTCTAGGAAGCTAAAGACTCATGAACTTAATTATCCTACTCATGACCTAGAACTCACAGTGGTGGTTTATGCTTTAGTGAGATGGTGACATTTCCTTCTAGGTCACCAATTTGAGCTTCATTTAGATCACCAGAGCCTATAGTATATCTTTACACAGCCCAATCTTAATGCTAGGCAGAGGAGATGGATAGATTTTTTGTGTGAGTATGATTTTGATGTTCATTACATCAAGGGGAAGGAGAATGTAGTTGTAGATGCCTTGAGTAGGAGGCGACATGAGCTCTCATCTATGACTTCTAGTACAAATTTGAGGGACTGCATTTTCCATCATTTGCTAGGGGATGGATTATATGTGGAGATTTGTTAGTTTATCTATTCTCAGAGACCCCTAGAGGTGAAATTTATAGAGTATTCCTTGGAGTCTGATGGAATTATACCTCATAAGGGATGCATCTATGTACCTTCTATGGGTGACTTGTGGGAGTTTATTGTACTTGAGGCTCATAGAGCACCTTATGCAGCTCATTCGAGAGTTAAGAAATTGCATGCTAATATGAGACAGTTGTACCATTGGTCGGGTATGAGATTTTAGATTGCCAACATAGTTGCTAGATGTCTAGAGTGCTAGAGAATGAAGGTAGAGCATAGTCATCCAGGTGGGCTCTTGCAGCCACATGAGATTGCCGAGTGAAAGTGGGATACTATATCTATGGACTTCATTGTTGGTCTCCCTATGTCTTCTCACCTCCATGATGATATCTTGGTGATAGTTGACACATTGACCAAGGTTTCCCACTTCTCACCCGTGCGTACTGCATTCACAGCATGAGATGTAGCTCAAGTCTTTTTATAAGATATTGTCAGACTTCATGGCATTCCCCGTAAGATCATCTCTGATAGAGATTCCTTGTTCACATTAGCCTTTTGGAGAGAGTTACAGACAACGTTGGGTACTAGGCTCAATTTTAGTATATCATATCACCCTCAGATAGATAGCCAGACTGAGAGGGTTAACCAGGTATTGGAGGACATGCTGCACATGTATGTCATGGACCATCAGGTCAAGTGGGAAGAATACCTACATCTGGTCAAGTTTGCCTATAATAATGGGCATCATTCTTCTATAGGTATGCCACCATATCAGGCCTTGTACAGTAGACCATGTAGGACACCACTGAGTTGGGATAGGATCAAGGATAGAGTATTTATTGGACCTGAGCTAGTCAAGGATATGGAGCAGTAGGTTGTCTTGATTAGATAATTCCTTCGGGAGGCTCAGGATCGACAAAAGAAGTATGCAGATGCGAAGAGGGTTGATCATGAGTATATGGTTGGAGATAGGGTCTTATTGAGAGTGCACCCGCATAAGAGTCCAATTCACTTTGGAAAGGGCTCTAAGTTAGCGTCTCACTTTGTTGGACCTTTTGAGATATTGGAGAGGATAGGACTAGTTGCCTACCATCTAGCCTTGCCACCCAGCCTGTCACGCATCCACAATGTGTTTCATGTATCTGTGCTATGAAAATATATTTATGATGAGCCTCACATTATAGATTGGGATGCCTTGTAGGTGGAGTCAGACAGACAGCTAGCACTGGAGCCCATTCATATTATAGTCTGACAGACCCTTGCACTTTGAGGCTGGGAGCTGGACCAGGTTAGTGTCTAGTGGGACTGTTATGATGAGGTCACGGCTTCATGGGAGGATGCAACATAGATGAGATCTTAGTACCCATATCTTTTTGATGAACTCAAAGAGGAAGTTCATGCCTAGTGGGGGAGGATGTGAGGCCTCACCCCGACCAATCATAGCTTAACTACTCGCTCACACTTTGACACTTTATGTTTTGATACATTGATACACTTTTGTTATCCTGACAGAGACTCGTGATATTATGTTATGATGATGATTATATTGTGTGGATTACATTTTGATATGAATTAGACCTAGAATAGGTGGTTGATTTTGATTATATATGTTTAGATCAGTGAATTGATGAGAAGACCGAATCATGATTAGACTTGACTATTTCATGAATGTTATGTCATGGTGATTAAGGAATTCTTATGTTTTTAAATATTTATGTATGAAAATTTCAATTAGGGGCTTGATTCTGCTATTTGATTAATGTTGCTAATTATGAATTGAAAATATATATTACATGTAATTTTATCATCTTGGACTACTGATGCTCGAAGTTTAGTGTGCAGAAAAGGGAACCATGGAATTTCTCAGAGAATTAGGGCTAAACACATGTGAATTGAGTAAGCCAAGGTTTAATCCAATAAGGGGTTGAAACCTCATTGTAATGTGACCCTTGTAAATGTAATCCGAATGTGTGTTAATAGTTTAAATTTATGTTGTTGTTTGGACATGTCATTGTGAATGTGATGTGTATTTTGTTTGGTGTCACTTGACACTTGTGTTGTCTATGTGGATAGTGACATGTCATTTAGGGATTGGGAAAGAATCACTTAACTTTATATGACATTATATTAATAACTTGCATATAGATGCCTTGTAGGGATCACATCATATTGGAACTCGAATTTGAACCTTAGGGGTACTTTGGAGGGATTAAACGTGACCCTAGAGTGTATTTTTGACCAAAATTAGTTAACCCTAAGGGGGTACCTTGGGTTAGGGCTAGTTTTTACCTATGGGAGAAACCTAGGTCACCATTATGACACTTCAAAATGCCTACTTTTCAAAAGTGGCACAAATAGAGATGGTCTCATGCATCTAACTTGCCCCACACTCCTTGCTAAACTCACAATTAAGAAGGGAGACAAAAAGGCTAGTTGTCATATCTCATTATTGCTAGTTCTTGAGTACACTTTTGGGGGGTCTTTTTAGAGGGTTTTGAGAGACTTAGTGGGTGTTCACCCACTCTCTATTTTTAGAGACAATTAGAGTTTTGGAAGGAGGAAGGATAAGGATTTGGGCTCTTCTCAAGTTTCATTTTGCCATAACACATTTGGAAGGTTGGTTTCTCTTGCCATGCAGTGTTTGTTTTGTTGCAAGAAAATTTTGATGTATTATTTTATGAATATGAAATCTTGTATGGGATTTATGTATGTAACCTTGTATAGTGTTGTAGTATGTAAATTTTGTTGTCATGTGTTGGGTAGGGAATGCATTTGGATTTTTGTATCAACTTTTGTTTCTTTGGATTCGGAGTGTTGTTCATGGGAGTGAAGGCATTAATCACCCTTTGGGAAGGGAAGAAGTGGCCTTGGGTGAAGGGGTTAGTTGGGCTCTCCATTGTAGTGAGAGTCTCTTCTCTTGGAGAAGAGAGATAGTTTTATGGAGTATGGGCTCCATGAAGCCATGTTGAAAATATTTTATTTTGGTATAGAAATGATCAATGTGTATATGGAAGGAAATGTCAATGTAGCCTTGGAGAGGCATGGAGAAAAACTCTTGTTGAGAAATTTGGAAATTGTAATGGCATTATCCTCCTAGGAAAAGCCCACCTTCACCCTACTTCAATGGGTTTGTAAAAATCATTTGTGAGATCTTGATTGGGAGTTTATTGTTGTTTTTGTGCATATAAAATATTGTGAGAATTTGGATGTGAAACCTTGTTTTAGCCCTTGTTCTCCAAGCTCAGGGTTGGCCTCCTTGAGGCCTTGGTTGGGAGGTGATCTTCCCATGGTTTCCCTCATGAAATTTTTAGGTTTTTGAAGTCATGAAGATGGTGCAAGAAGCTTGAAAGAAATCCCTATTTGGGGGTAGTTGTGTGTAAGCAAATTGAATGTTGCATAGTCACTCTTGTATTGAAATTTATTTTTGTTGATTATTGTAATGTTCAATTTTTGAAGCTCCTCAAGCTAGAAGTGGAGTGATATCCTTCTTTATGTAATGATTTATTAAAGGAAAACATGTTGTGTACCATCCAAGTATTGTGTAAATTTATCATCTTGAAGATGTTGAAATGTAGATTGTAAGATTACCATGATGTAAAAGATATAATCTTTAGTTCATGATTATTGCATTTTAATTCCTAAAAGAAAAGAAGTTAATCATCCATGAATAGAAGGATACACAATATTGAAAGAGAAGAACAATATTATAGTTTCATTCCCTACAATCTTAAGGAATTTTGCATCTTGAAACCTCCATAGATTCAACTCTCTTCAAACCAAAAAAAAAAAAGAATCTCCTTTTCATTTGCATCTCTTGTGAAGAAGAAATATCCTTGCTATCAATAACAAATCTAATTAGTTATTATGTTAATATGAAATTCAACTAATACTATTAGCCCTTTAGGTATATTGCTCAATAAATCTATCCTAATGCACACTATGATCTAATGCAAAAAAATGAACTAAGTAAACTAAATAGAAGAGCTTGTATCAAACAAAGCCCATAGCATTTTCTAGATTTAGAGAAAAAATGCTCTTTGGAATTTGTATGCGAAAGGAAATATTCTCCTTACCACAGAGAATATTCCTTTCCCAATATGCTTTCCCTTTAATCAAATTTGTAATTAAAAATCATTAGCATAACCATGCAATTTAACCCTTAATCAAAGATAAACTCACCTTATTATTACCCTTTCCCGTGGGCCCCACCTTACATCTTTATCCCTTGCATGGGATATTGGACTGTGAAAATTTTTTAAAGATTAAATAATTTTTGGAGTTGTTTTTATATTCCCCTACTCCCCTAAGTCTACGCCATTTTCTTTGCTATCCCCTTATGCCTTCTGACATGACATAACTCTTGTCCCCCAAGTTAACTCCCCTCTCAACTTGTGAACTTTCCTTGGGAGATGGGAGCCTTGGTTGGTGGGCCACTTCAGATTTTACCTCCATTTCCTCCTTATAAACTGCGCACCCTTGTTTGAGGCTATGTGTATGCCATGCGAAATCCTTGGGGAGGGAGGTAAGTAGGTAGTATGGTGGGCCCCAGTGCATGTCTTGTCATCCTGCACTCTCCCCATTTGTAGATTTCAAAACCCTATGCCCTTGTCTTGTAAGGTAAAGGGGTAGATTAATTGTTAGAGGGTAGTTAGGATTAGTGGTTAATGGAAAGTTTGATTTATAAGCTAGTAGGTTATAGATTAGTTGATAGTTAAGCTAGTTAATTAGGCCTTTTTTCTATATTAGTTTTTAATTCTTATTTGATAACATTTTCTTTTGCACATTAAATTAATTCAATGATGTAGCATGAAATATTAGGTATATAACTTTAGTGTTTTAATTTTAATTGGTATTGGAACCATTTAGCGTATTAATCATGTTTTAATTTTAATTGATATTGGAACCATTTATCAATATAATAGCTAATCATTTTAAATGGATACTTAACCTTAGTTGTTTAGGTTAATTTATAATGGTGAGATTTGTGAATTTAATAAATCAAGATTTTTTTCTAAAGTATTGATTAGTCTATTAGAGAGACGGATTGCTCAGTTGATTCAATTGTATAGTTAATGTTAAATTTTAATTTATTATCAAAATAAAGGGTGATTATATTGCTCTTATATTCAAGGGGTTAGGGGTTATTCTCGATTGTAATTAAAAGTAAATTTAAATGTTGAATTATGAGATATTTCAAATGTCTAAATAAAAGGTTAATTTAAAGTCATATGTTAGGAATTGATGGATTAGGAATGCATGTGTTTCATCATAGGGGAATAAGTTTATTAATGATGCTAGTAGGTTAGGAAATTAGGTTTGATTTTAGCTATTAGATTTTAATTAATAGTTGTTTGATATAGTGAAATTATTATTTAATTTTAATCTTGTCAATCGTTCAATGTTTCATGTATGATTGGGAGTATAATATTTATCTGACTGGACTCGAGCTAGTAGTTAATGTTAACTAGAACTAGATTTGAACGAATTCAGTTGTAATCTAGGTGAATAGTTAAATAAGTATTAGGGCAACCTAGACCAACATATGTTCATAACCACTAACTACCATCATGATTTTAAACAAGGAATCA
Source organism: Thuja plicata (assembly GCA_018584345.1). Taxonomy (NCBI): domain Eukaryota; kingdom Viridiplantae; phylum Streptophyta; class Pinopsida; order Cupressales; family Cupressaceae; genus Thuja; species Thuja plicata. The sequence continues at coordinate 939,989 of MU226169.1, forward strand.
GAGTTAGATCAACCTGAGTTGAGTATTCAAATAACATGTGGAACAAGTTGATTCCCAGTTCTGCATCTATTTGTGGCATGAACCTTATTTAGTCTGCGTATATACCTTATAATTTGAAGGTTAACTCTACCTTGCTATTACCCTTCCAACTCAACCATTTTTAGTTGTGCGTACTTATGTGTTTTAAAAAAAAATTGCGCGTGTGTTTTGCCCTAGTTTTGGGCATGACAATAGTGTTGCCATCAATTCCAACGAAGAAGTTTTCTAATCAATAGAAGGAGATGATGAAGACCGAGTCATAATAGGTATACATCTTTGTATAGATGGTATAGCACACGTTGTTGGGATTGTTGCAAGATTTTATTCTAATACTAAGGAAACACATATGTTTGCAACCAAGAGAATCTTTACATATCTGAAAGGAACTGAAGATTTTGGTTTATCATACAAGAAAGGATGTACTTTTTATTTTCATGTCTACATTGATGTAGATTGTGTTGGAAATATTGAGGACAGGAAAAGTACTAGTGGAGGAGCTATCTTTCTAGGTGAAATATTGGTCACATGACTAAGAAAGAAGCATAGTTACATTTCACAGTCTACTGCCAAAGAAAAATATGTTGTTGTTGCCATGAATTGTGCATACATTGTTTGGATCAAACAACTACTTGAAGGTACGCAAGAGATTATCTCAGATCCTATAACTATTTTTTTTGACAATATAAGTGCTATCAACATATCAAAGAACTCGTTTATGCATTCAAAGACCAAGCACATTTATATCAAGTATCACTACTTGAGAGAACAAGTTCAAGAGAAAAATGTGGTATTGGAATATGTGAATTTAAAGGAACAACTGGCTGATATCTTTACATGGCCACTATCGAAGGATTATTTTGAGTATCTCAAATGTAAATTAGGGGTTCCTCCCCTATCCAATATTCACTAAGAAGCCTGAGACATGCTACATCACTTCTATACTTTATTAGAATATATATTATTGAATTGATGTTAGTATGACACACTTTATGTGATTTCTGAAGTTGTGTGGAGATTTCTATATGTAATGAATATTTGTACATGTAAGCTATAATCTATTGTTGAAACAAGTTTGTAGGAGTATGAATTTTTGGCATTATTGTCAAAGAGGGAGAGAATGAATTGATGACATTTATCCATAAGGGAGATATTGATGAAAGAGGGAGAGAATGGATTGATACTATTTACTATGAAGGAGAATTAGAGTGTATGCTACATTATCAGAAGATTTAGCCAAGAGGGAGAATAGTGAATAGTTTGAAGATCATAAACATAACTATCAACTCAGAAGGGGTAATGACAGAGATTGGAAGTATTAAGAATCTCCATCATCAATTTCTATAGTATTACTATAGTGTTGCCATCAATTCCAAAGATGTAGATTGTTAATCAACTCATGGAGATGATGAAGACTGAGTGATAATAGGTATACATGTTTTTAGAAATGGTTAGATCAGTTATTATTTTGTCCTTGATGTCAAACAATTGATTTACTAATTTTTATTGAGTAACCATATCATAAGAAGGATAAGTTAAATGGGTGACAAATACAGATCAGACAATGATGAATTAATCTTGATATAGTTGTTTGCTACTATATATTTGATGTTATCAAGTCGATACACTTGATTGATTAAGTTGGAGATTAAAAAGAGTTAAGTTATGAATGAAAATATTTACTCTACTGAGCTAGACAGATTCAGTCTCTATAGAGTTGTGTTAGTTGGTTACAGTTATCGAGCATCGAGAATGAGTTAGACATCGAGTAGTGAACGAAGTTAGTTATCGAGTTGTAAATAAAGTCACTGAGTATAGGATATTGATTAAAAATGATGATAAGGTTAAATTTAATACAAATCTATGATGATCTAGATGTTGTTAAGAATTAAAGGAAGTTTTTTAGAAAAAAGTTCCAAGAAAAAGTTCAAGTTACAAGGTAAAAGTTAAACAGTTTACCGAGCTAAGATTTGTGAAGAAGATAATCAATTGACTGAGTGCAAATGATGGAAAACCTAAACAAGGAGATTAAGAGGCAAAATTTTGCCAATATAAATGATGATAAATAAATATAGACAAAGATGTTGGCAAATTGAATTGAGCAAAAGAAGAAGTTGAAGAATAGAGTTACCGAGAAGAATAGAGAAGCAAAAAGAGCATAATCTACAGTCTAAAGTGAAGAAAAATGGATTATGTGATGTCATTATTCATGTGAGCATAAAGGATCTGCCTCAAAAAAAGGTAGTTTCTATATTTACATTTTAAAGTTTTATTGTTTCTTATTAGAATTTGCAACAGAGAGATATCTCTTAACCGAGTGGATTTTATAGTCCTATTTGAAAATCCTAGACATAGGTGAAATTCCAAAAGAGTGTTTAAAGTCCTTAACCGAGAATACTTCAGAAAGGTACATTTTTATTGTGGGTCACAATTCCCACAGAATTTTTTTTTATATTGGGTTTCCTCATTAAATATGGTGTTAACTGAGTTTGACTGTTTGATTTTCATATTATGAGATGTATGGTTCTTTAAGTTATTAAGTTATTTTGTGAGTGGATTATTAACGTATTCAGTTCTATCGAGTGAATCAGTGAGCTAAGTTTAAAGTATTTAATTTTGAGTTTGTCTGATTCACCCTCCTCTCAGTGGGACCAACAGACACTTAAGACCATCTTAGAAAATATACGTCTCTATTAGAACTTGTAATGCAGGACACAAGAGGTGATGCTTCTTTATGGATGTCCTCAAAGTCTAGAAGTGCACAAAATAGATAAATTGTGCAACCTCAACTAGAATAATATAAATTACCATGAAAATGTGATCTATTAAATTCCTTAAGACCTCAGAATTTTATGAGCTAATCAAAGGTAAAAAATTTTGGCAATCACATCGACCAAAGACATGGACCAATTGTTTTGTTCTCTTGAGCCCTCATATCGTTAGTCCAATTTTTCATCAAAATTACAACATACATGAAAACATAAACTAATGACGTTGTTGTACATATAACAACACTGTCATCAGAATAGTTCACCTGATTCCTGTCAGAATTATGACACCCATGCAAACATAAATCAACGACGTTGTTGTATATCTGATAGCATTGTCATCGAAATAGTTCATCTTATTCATGTGAGAATTACGACACCGATATAAACATAAATCGACAAAGCTGGTATACATCTAAAAACACTATCATAGGAATAGTTGGTCTGATTCCTATTGGAATCATAACACCCATGCAAATATAAACTGATGAGGTTTCTAGAAATTTGATATCACAGTCGCCAGAATGAGTCAGAATAGTTCATCTGATAACCGTCGTAATTATGACACAAAAAAAATATAAACCGATGAGGGAGGGGTTGTAAATGCGACCTAAATTCTCCAAAAGTAGACCCCTTTTGTCCGTGGACAATGTTGTTGGATTATATTTCAAAATTGCAATGACCATGGATACTTCAAATTTTTAGCGTAAAAAATATTGACACCTCTTTTGGTCACAATTATTACTAATGGAGCTCAAAATTCCAACTAATGTTCATTGGAAATTAGACCCAAATGTATTACTCTCTCTCTCTCTCTCTCTCTCTGGTGTAGGAGCGCCTTAGGGTCCTAGTTTGACCCTAGTTTCAATTTTGGTGTGTAGGTGGTTCTAGCCAACCACCAATGAATAAGGAATAATATAAAGTCCTAAGGTGTGTGTGCAAATAGGAGTTGTTAAGTGTTTTCTTAGGTTTATTCCAAGAAGGTCCTAGGTAGTCAGTTTTGCAATAGGAGTCTACGAAAGTCAAGGTTGGTCAAACAATGATCAAAATCCAAAAATAAAGTGACATATGTTATTTTTTTGTTTTTAGGTGATTTGATATCCAATGGAGTGATTTTGGATCAAGTTGAGAAAGTTAGAGTAGATGTATGTAAATATTGCAAAAGTTGCTCATGACAACTTTGCAACTTTGCAAAGTTGTCATGACAACATTTCCTAGAATGTTGCATTCGGCATTAAATGGGTCCAAATCCTGACCTTAGGGTCTGAGAACATAGGGATGGAATATATAAGGTTACCCAAACCCTAATTAAAGTGTTGGTTCTCAGATTGTACAAACTAACTTAGTGGAAGCATTGTTTTTGGTGATATAGAGACTAGTTTTAGTCATCATTCAACCCTAATGGAGTGAATGGTCTACAATAATACTTTGAAGTGTTATTTATTGTTATGTAATTAATATTTGTTGAGTTGATTATAGAATTTGGTGCATTTATTTTTTATTTTGTAAATTCTTTAGTTTCTTCTCGTTCGTTGTCCTGAACAGGGTTAACCATGTAAATATGGCTCCTTCTTGAGTTCCCGTGGTTGAATGTCAATGGACACTTGGAATAAAGAAGGGAACTCTATATATAGTGTAAATATGGCTTTAGGGTTCATTTTATGTAGGAGAGATATTATTGGAAGCAGGCCCTAGGTGAGTACAAAGGTATATGGTTAGGAGTTTGCACAGTTGCAGAGGCAAGAAGCCTTGTTTAATGGAATGGTTTATGCCAATGTCAAGTAGAGAGGTGTAGGGGAATGTATCATGGACATGTGTATGAAATGAGGAGTGCATATAAGTTATTTAGAACACATTGGGAAGCAAAAGAGAATATACTGGTCTACATGCCCTAGAAACCCTTAAAAATAGGGTATTTCTGAAAGTCCTATTTACAAACACTTTGGAGACCTAAGACCTACGAAATATTGAAGCCTAAGATGCCCATAGAAATAATCCATAGTCAGTTTGGTGGATTGTTAAAAGAATTTTGGAGTAATTCCAAGATTACTAGTTTTAGGAGGCCTAATTGGGCTAAAAAGGCTACAAGGCCTAAAAACTAGGAAACCATTAACTCAATGGGAAATATTTGGAAGAACCTATCAAAGTGGATAAATATGAATAGAAGGTTGAAGGGAAATAGTGGGAACACCTATTTCTATTTCCAAGAATAGCTTGGGAGCATAGCTGCCCTAATTGAGCCTATGGATGCATATTGGAGTTGTGAAGGATTGGAGAGTATTTGAAGTTGGTGGAGAGATCTAGTTGGAGTAGAGGAACCATAGGAGTATCCTCTGGTTAGGGTAGAGATAAGTACCCTAGTAAGGCCATAGAAAAGGCCTTGAGGAGACCAAGAAAGCTCTTGTGAGTTAGATCTCCCCATCAAAGTGGTATCAGAGCCATTGAAAGGCTTGGGAAGTGAGTGCACATGCTAGAGGTGAGTGAAACAATTGGTGAGAGCACCATGGTGACAAACGTAGATTTGGAAAGAGATTTGTCAGAACAACAAGAGAAGAATAGACTCCTAGAAGAAGCTATGGAGGAGATGAAGCACAAATTGAAAGAAGTTGCAGAGACTGCAAGTAAAGTGAAAGAACAATTGGATGAAGATAAAGATAAAGGAAATACTAAGATTGAAGAGAACATGGAACCAGAACCAAACCCTCCATTACATGAGGAACCTTTTCTAAAAGCCCTTAAAGAATTAAGTGGAAAAGAATTAGAAGGTACCCTTGTTTTCTCTGGCCAATTGCATGCAAAATTTGTGATGGAATGGGTTGAAGGCATGGAGAATCAATTTGAATGTGATGGCATTACAGAGGCACAAAAGGTGAAGCTAGCTAAATGAAGATTGAGAGGACAAGAAATAACTTGGTGAAAGTTCTAGCAAGAAGAAAAAGAAAGAGAAGGGCATAAGCCAATGGTCAATTGGAAGGCTATTGTGGCTAAGGTAAAAGAAAATTACCTACAAGAGGATTATAAAATCCAACTGCATAAAAGAGACAAAATCTCAGACAAAAGGACTTAGATGTGGCTGCTTACATAGAAGAATTTCAAAAATTATGCCTTAGGTCCAGAGTACAAGAGATAGAAAGCATCAAAGTAGCTAGGTATCACAATAGACTTGGGTAGAAAATTCAAGAGGAGCTAAGCCTCTTTACCTTAACTACTATCCATGGTTATTTTCAAATGGCCCTTAAGGTGGAAGAAAAACTTAGAAAGAAGCAAGATTCAAGCTCTAGGGGTAGAGGAAGAGGTAGAGACTCTAGAGGAGGATACATATTTTCTAGTGGCAAAATAAATGACACCAGTGGTCAAGGAAACTCTGAGCTCATTGAGTAAAATAGTGAGTCAAACAATAGAAGAGGCTATGGTAGAGGAAGAAGTTATCATAGTGGTAGAAGAGGTAGATATGGTAGTTTTGGAAGAAACACACATTTTTCTTCAATGAAGTGTTATAACTATGGACAATTGGGTCACCTTGCCTATAGGTGTCCGGATAAGCCATCATCTTCACAAGGAGAAAATAAAATTGCATATGTGCAAGAAGAAGACACTACTAAACACTCTGAGATAATTCTTGATCTAGAGAACCTAATGCTTAGGGGTATCTTGATCAAAGAACCTAGCAAAGAAGAAGACAAATAAAGGAGAGCACTCTTTAGGGTGAAGTGCAAGATTCATGACAAAGTGTGTACAGTTGTCATAAATTCAAGGTCAATAGATAATGTAATCTCAGAGGAGGCAGTGCTGAAGTTGAAATTGAACAAGATACCCCATGCTCAGGGATAACTTTAAGAAACCCCCCCCTCTCAAAAAGTATAAAATCATGGCGAATGACATTTTTTTTGGAGGGAAATTTTTTAATATTGATGGTGAATTGTGTTTCAAAGTATGGATATTTGGTGGAAAATTTTTAAAAAATGTATACAATTTTTATAAAAATATGGAGACTATAAATGTTTTGAATAGGAAAATTATTAATTTAATTGGCGATTCAGACTCCTTTTGATGATAAATTATGGCAAAATTATTTTATCATGGCGTAATTAATTTAATTGTCATGGCGAATGTTTTTAAAAAATACATATAAACTTGGCGATTTAATACAATAGTTGTGTAGTTGGTATGGCGATTTAATAATTGGAAATAATTATTAAATTTTCATTCTCCTGAGTTTTCATCCTAAAATATTGACACATGTGATGACTCTGGAGATAGTTTTAAGTAAAGGAGTTAGCTCACCATATTTCATCCGAAATGCACCTTCCATCGTTCATCTCTCTTAATCCAATGGTTTTGATTTGAAGTTGAAGTTGCATTGGGTCCCACCACTATGATGTCACAGACTCACACGTTCGTTGGATTACAACATATCAATGGCCAAAGGTGAATTTCGGGCCTATTGTTGGTCTTCATAATGTTTACGGAAAACTCTTGGCAGAATCATGCCACGTGGTATGATTGATCGTACCAATAATTCCATGATCAATAATACCACATGTCATGATTTTGCAAAGAGTTTTCTGTAAATATTATGAAGACCATCAATAGGCCTGAAATTCATCTTTGGCCATTGATATGTTGTAATCCAACGGACGTGTGAGACTATGAGTCTGTGAGTTATGACAAGATTTATTAATTAATTTAAAAATTATAAACAACTGAAGTATAGTTTTAAATTTAATTAATAAATCCTATCAAATTGTCACATTAGACATATTTTATCTATTGCATATCTGTTTCCAGTAATATTAGATAGAAATTTTAATTAATGGCGATGAGTAGATATGACATCAATTAAAGTAATGTTAATTAATTGCTGCTTAGATAGAGCCTTTCAATTTTCAATGATAGATATGTGTGAATTGTGACATCATTATCTATTCATTACCAATTTACCTTGATAGAATAATGCCTTAAAGTTAAGACTTACATGAAAACATCATGTCATTTAAGGACATTGTTTTCTAACCGTTCGATGATCTTACATCAATGGTAAAGCTTCATTTCCTGCCACCATTTTGTAGCTAACGTAGTTTGCATATTGTTTTTGTGGGGTGGGCACACATTTCAAGTTTTTTTATAATAAAGAATTGTTATTTCCACCCGCGTGACGTTCGACCTTCGTTATTCCAAAGATAGAAAATGTCTTATCATAAGTGGTGTTTCTAATTTCACCCACTGTTTCATTAAATATGAAAGATTTGGAGATTGTTGAAGGAAAATTACTATTTTACTTACGAATTAATTAGATCTTTAGGGCAGAGAATGAATTTCAATCAGGGATTATAAATAGATGATATACACTCGTTAAATTATGATTGTGAAAGTAGATTTGGGAAAATAGTCTATGAATGCTTGGTTCTCTTTGTTTTTTTGTCAAAAATTAGAATACTAATCAGTTTGATTTTCAATGGACACTCCAATTAGTTTAAGATGCATTGCCTTGGAGGATCAGAAGGCCTTTTTGGGCCTGGTCATAGACCCATTCCTAGTGTCTGTTGCTACAAAGTTGGGAGCCTTCACCAAGGAGGCTATAAGGATGGTGCTGGGATGTGAATTTCTGGAGAATGAAAATAGGTATAGAGTTAACACCAACATTTCATCTTAGTTCATGGTATCTCTATTGGACCTAGGTGGGGAAAATGTGGAAATTCTCATGCTTATGAGGAAAGTTTTTAGAGAAGAGTACCTCGGCGACGATGTGAATGTTGTTGTATTTGTAGAAATTGGGTTTGGTATTCCTTGGGCAAATGATTTGCCAAGAATTCTACAACTAGGAGAAAATGTGCCCTGGTAACCATTTCTACTGAACCTTGATGTTGAGTAGCACACGCATCATCGAAAGTGGGCATAGATTGGGAGGGATTTCCTTTGGAAGTGGCACAACCTGGAGGATACCGAGGACTATCGATGACTAGAAGAATTCTCTGAGATTATCCTCTTTTCAAAGTTCCATATAGAAGGAAGGGAGCCTCAACTGGATAGTCCCTGACTATGTCTCTATCTTTGTCCTTGTCCTAGTCTCTACTATGTCTCCCTCTGGTGGTAGCAGCTTACCAGGGTTTTTGCAATGATGTAAATTGTAATAACGTATGTTTTAAAAAAATATATGAAAATGTTTTAAGAAATTTGAAGTGATTTTCTATTTTGTTTTTATTATAAGAATCGTTAATAGATATGGCCTATGGGCGTCATTGAATTGTAAATTTGTATTGAAATTTTGCATAATATAATATAAAATATTTGTGTTGCACTTTTGTTTCATGTAATAATCTAATGTTTCCAAACTTTTTCATTTAATGGTGACTAGTTATTGGTTAAAATTTCATGGATAAGGTATTCTCTAATGCATGAATTTAAAGTGAATTTCAATATAGTTAATGATTATATTCATTAGTGTGTATTAAATTATTATATTTTATAATCGTAACAATCGTTGGATTACAAGAGATGAATGGTTGAAGTTGTTTTTCGGAAGTACTATGGGTTTCAAAAATCTTTTTCTGAAAAATCACTCCAAAAATGTGACACGTGTAATTAACATTAAATTTTACGTGTTTTTAATTTAATATTCATTTAAATCTTTCTGAAAATGTGACACGTGAAACGTGTAATATTCATTTAATTTGTTACATTTAAGTTTTAACGAAAGGTTTTTACCATTTCCTTTTTAATAACCTATCGACTCGTAGGCTCGTAGCAGCAGAGCTAAAAAGAACTGTTAAACTGTCACCGAAGATTTCAAGATTGTAATTTGTGAGAGCCTTAGCCATTCTAACTTCTATCTATCTTGATTTCAAAATATAATTTCAGGTAAGAAATCTAGCCTGATGCATCACAATTTTGTAATGTTAAAAATTATGTTTAACTTGATTTTTAAATTTTAATTCTTGCACAATGCATGTATAGTTAGGGTTTTCTTGATTTGGGGACTTGGGGTTTTCTTAATTAGTTAGTTATTATCTGTGATTTTGTTAGTAAATATTTGTGATTCTATGGTTTTTCCTTCTTCCGAATAACAATAGGGAAAGAAAAAACTCAAGGCCAAGGGCAAGCAAATGGGAAAAATTTAATAGAATACAAAAAACTAGTAGAAATCCCTAGTTTCACTGATGAGTATCACGATGTTTATGATCCTGCTATCGACGGTCAAGGGAGAGTTATATTACTTAAACATAGATTGTATAGTAAGGCAACTAGGCCAAAGAGGTATGAATTTATAAAATTTAATCCAGTGATAGGTACAAAAATGAATAAAGTTTCTTTGTGGGATGTAGGTTTGGGTTGCATGTTGTTACCCAAAGTTTTTCCTTGCCCATAAATTATCTTGATTTGTGCAAAAAATTACGATGAAGAAAGAAAAGCAATTGTGAATAAAAATAATCAGAAAGAAATTTTATCAATATCCCAGGAAGAATTTCTCAGTTTGCAAGACCTAGGGTTTGACCAACAAAACTGTAATGTCAATATTGACCTTAGATTGCTGGCAGAAAAATATGAGGTAGTCACGCCAAACACAAAAGATTCATTTATAAAGGGTCTAATAGTTTTAGAGGAAAAGGATTCATTGGGTGAGAACCATAAGCCTCCTTATGATTATAACATTTTTGTGCCATGGGTTCAGGATACTATATCCTCGCTAGCATTTTTCTTGGGAATGGAAAAAAATAGGGAAGTGGGTGCCAACATTCTTCAATTGATCTGGGATATCCATTGTGTCAATTAACCAGTAATTTATAATTTTGTTGGACACGTGGTTCAATTGATGCAAGAATAATTAGAATTGATTAAAATAGGCAATTCTAAGACATTTAGTTTCACAACCTACTTGTGCTATCTTCTGCTAGCCAATCATGCTTCAATATTAATGAGAAATGACAACAAGCTTGAAATTCAGATGGGGACAGGACCGACAGGTACTCCAATGATTCCAATAGGTACCCTAATATATAACTAGACACCTCAGATAAGGATGTATGATAACAAAAGGAATTACAGTAATTTTGTAGATTTCTTTTTGGTACCATTGTACAAAAAAATAACAACTCTTTAATGCCTAGAGTGTCTGCTTCATGTAGGGATTGCATCCAACTTAGAAGCACAATTCAATTGGTTGACTGATACTTAATGGATGAATACAGTGTGCTAAGGTTTTACGGATCAAAACTACAACCCCACAAACATCTAATGCATGTGAAAGACATGGTGTTTGTAGTAGAATATGTACTACAACTTGAGAGCATAGATAGACTCTTCGATGTCCAGTCGAAGAATAGCATATTCCCTTCCTTACCTTTTTGAATTGGAGGGTTAACATTTGAGAGAAAGGCATTCAAAGTGGAAAATTTTTTTTTAGAAATTTTTTAATTTGATTTAGAGTGGTATTGGAAGTATGATCCACTTAACGTCATTGAAACAATGCTTGTTTCTAATAAGAAATCTGCAAACTTATTTCAACATGAAAGTAAACCATTGCTAGAGAAGTTGAAAAACAAGGATACCTGGGATGACGTTACAAAAGAGATGGAGAAATTTTCCGATGAGAAAAAAATTTTAGTTGAACAGTTTTCATCACAAATTATGACATCAATAAACTAGGACATTGTATAGCCTAGAATATCCTACAATTTATATGAAAAAGTTTCTCATCCATCAAACATAAAATACCAAAGAAAATAGAAGAAGAGTGTAAGGATAGAAAATGGACTCAAACAAAAATGAATGATTTTTGGAGTATGAGAAAGGATCTTGGTGAACCAAAGACCAGTGCTAATCTGGATGATATAGATGAGGATATAGAGTTTAAAAAATTGTGGAATTTGGAGCATCCTACCATGGCATATGACATCAGTTCTCCAAACAGTCAAGATGATAATCCACCAATTTCATTTACTCTAGGTCATAGTAGAGTCAGCGATTACAGTAAAAAAGTATATAGCAAAGAGGCAAACATTGTGGGAAAAGTGGGTTATAAAGGTGGCAGTTTGGGTCCCACAGGAGATGGCATTTGGATTCCAATTGTCACAGAAAAAATTGATCATGGACCTCGTGCAAACCTTGGGTTTTGAGAGGACACATTAGATTCATCAAGAACCACTGTGCCCACAAGAACATCCATTTCTATGGGTGGGATTGGGGAATCTACTTCTACTGGGTTTGGTAGTGGCACTGGTGCCAGTGGGACTGGGCAACTTATACAACAAGTTCCCTCTCTAAAGAGGCAAGTAGAATCTACACAAAATCCCATAAAAGAAGATAGTGTCAGGAACCAAAAGGTTTCCAAATCAATGACACTCGATCCTAAAGAACTTTTTGCAATTTAAGGTTCAATAAAACCCTCTAAAATTTTAAATCCTCAAACAACATTAGTTATATCAATAGGCATTGTGAGCTCTGCTTCACCTTTCAAACATTCAAATCCTTCTACAACACTAGATTTTTGTTTCAAAGATTTCTATAATAAATTTGCAGAAAAAACAACCAAGAATAAGGAAATAAAGAAGATATTGTAGACTGGTGCCCTTACTATAGCTATAGAGGAACAAACTGCATCCAACAAGGTTTTTCCAACATATGACCCAAACAGAGACATGATGGAGTTCATGGTTGTTATTCCACCCAAAAAATATGGAAACCCACCAGAGAGTCAGATAGATCTGTTTTAATTTCAAGTTAGCATGCTCCAAATGGATTTTTCTAAAGTTAAAAATGTGGAAAAAATCAATGTGTCAAAGTCTACAAACCAAGTGGTCTACAGTGCACTGCTAAAGCTAGAAAGAGAGAAAAGTAAGCTCGAGAAAAATATAGAAAATTTACAGGAAGACATTGCCAATGAAAAAGAAAAGAGGAAAGCTTCAGAGAATAGTTTGAAAAAAATATAGAAAAAGATTAAAAATTCAACCTCTACATCAGCAAATACAGAGTAGGAACATGCAAAGGTAGTAGTGAAGGAACAGGAGCAGGCAGAGCTGAAGGCACTGAGTGGGAAATTGGCAAAAATTAGTAAAAAACTAGAGGAAGAAAGAGTCACTTCACAAAAGTTATTTTAAAACCATAGAGAGTAATGCTGCCTCCAACCAGGAAATACAAAAGCAATTAGACTCTCAAGTGGATAAAGCCAATCATTGGGAACACAAAGCAGTGGAAGAGAAAAATAATTGTGAAAAAATGGCAGAAGAACTAAAGAAGGCCAATAATACAATTCAAACTTTAACAAATACTAGTAATAATTCAGTGAAGATTACTAAAGAACACATTTGGGGAGAAACATTGGGGATGTCTGATAGCTTGTTTGAGTGGTTTGAAATGCTTCAAAGTATGAGAGTATGTTATGTGAAGCTCCATAAGAACATTGAACACAACATGGATGTTGTCTAGAAAGAAAAGAAAGAAAAAGATATTATGCAAAAACTCTACACTAAGAGTGATAGTTATCTATCAAACAAGGGAATTAGCACCCACCTTGATTCCTCTGTAAAGGTATAAAGTATCATTTGAAAATGTGAGAAGCTACGGGAAGTACAGGAAATGGATGACAAAGCTAAGAAGAAGATCTTAAAGATGGAACAAAGTAAAGTGAATTTGGAAAGTCTTGGTTTGCCTAAGGGATTTGACGTAAATGATTTTATTGGAAGAGAAATTTACAAAATAAGGTTGCAGGACAAAATAAATACTGATTTATGCTTTCTTCCTACAGACTTATCTCCTGATACATTCATGGATTTCATCAAACCAGTGAGAACTTTGAATGGAGTTTTAGAAGCAACACTGCTGTCAAGTCACACTTCAAAATATGAATTGCTAATGAAGTTGTAGGAGGGTGACTATACTATGAACCAAATTTTTCTTCCATTAGAGGATGTTTGGACTAGCCTACAAAGATTGCTCTGAATTTTAAACTACTATAAATTGTAATGTATTGCAAATGAATACAAAACAATTTGTGCTCTATCTAATTTTCATGTTTTCCAGTTTAATGTGTGTTGAGTTACTCTAATTTATTCAGTTATTCTTAGTTGATTTACTCTGTTATATGCTATTGGAAATTTGGAATACAAAATTTCATTCAACAAATTCAAATTCAAATATGAATGATCATTGATGATGCGATACAAACTACAGTAATGATACTCTTTGTTCTCAAATTTTAATGATGAAACATAATACATTCTTATTTTTCTAAAATGAACATTGAATGATAGGATATAGTAGTTAATAAGTTCAAAAAATACCTATTGATTTCTACTTCTAATTTAGCATAAATTTTCTAAATTTTCCAATTCATGTCTGCATCATCATCATTATCATCTAATTCTGGTATTCCAATTCCTTCATTGTTCTCTTCATTTTCATTTGTATTCTTCACTCTGACCTCCGCTTCTATGAATCCCACTCCCATCGCCACCTGTAGTTTTCCCACTCAGATTCGGAGATTGGTTAATGGTGTTGCCCAACCCTCTTCTTTTGTATCTTTTCTTCCAGATTTCCATTTCTTTTTTATAAGGAAAAGTATTGACATCATATCTAGATGTGTAGACCCTCAAGCATGTTTCCAAATTCTTGTCTATTTTGTTTCTTGGCTTTGATTTTAGGAAGCCCAAAACACTGAAAAATCTCTCATCTTCCACCAAACCCAATATCATGGTTTGACATAGATCAACAAGCTTGAAGAACTCTGAAATTTCATCACGCAACATTGTGCTCTATTTTAGTTCTATCCAAAGACTTGTTTCTGAGCCCTCTGCATGTGGGTTATGCATTTATTGATATTGATACTTCATAGTCCTTGCAAAAGTGCTTGATTACTTTCTAAGAAGACCTTCATCTAAAATTCCATTGATAGTCACTCCATTGAGTTCTACAGATTTGAAAAATTCCTTTATCAAAGTTGACAGCCTATTACGATAATCTTCCTTAGAGTTTAAGTTCCAATATTGAGAAAACAAAATTGCCATGGCCTCAAGTAGTTGTTCATATGGGAATCAAGATCTTATTTTAGAGGAAAATTTATAGGCTATGTCCCTTGCATTAGTTGCTATAGACTTGACGATCTTGGTAAAATCTTCCCTTGTAACTCTTGTAGCTCGCTTCTTTAGGGCACCATAGTAAATTGGTATCTGAAATCCCCTTACACAAACACATAAATCTCCATTTTCAATGATCTTTAAATAATTATCAGGATTATGCAAATCTGTTAGTTTCTGAGCTAGTGATGAAATTTTTTATCAGATAAATTTGGGTCATTTCGATAAAGATTATCGAGGACTTGGCATGACATTTTATGCAAAGTAGCATATTCTGCAATATACATGGCTCTTTTCTGAGATTTTTTCATAATGAACATCATTTCTTCTAGCATGGGAAGAAGATATGCTAAATTCAAAAGTGTCTCTATATTGGTTAACCTCCGAAGTAGGTCGCCACATCTTAGATTTTCTGCATTGTCATGATTTTCATACATAAGTCCAATCAAAGATTGATATTCGAAAAAAACTCAATGCGCTAGCCCATACAAAGAGATCCATCTGGTATCAACATCTTTTAGAAGCTTGTTTCCATTGGTAATTCCATCAGCAAAGTGCTGAAATTCCCTAAAACGTTTGGGACTTTGAAAAAAATATGAGTACAACTCTCTTACTAAATCTTCAACCTTGTTTACTAAAGGAAACTTCTTCACAACTCTAAAAGCAAGATTCATCCTGTGGGCCATACAGTGAATGCCAAAAATATATGGTGAACAAGAATCCTGCATCTTTGTGCAAAGACCATTCCTTTGACCTTGCATTACTGAAGCTCCATCCGCTCCAACAAAGATCAACTTCTTCACTATTGTCAATTCATCCATAGCTCCGTATTCAATTAAATGTCTCTTTACTAATTGAAATAAAGTTTTTAATGTCGCATTGTAACTCAATTTTGTAACAGTTAGTAGATGTGGTTGGCAGACATTATTTTGTACAGTATAAACATGCATGCATACCTACGATGTATTATCTATTGCCGTAACTTTGTCTAAGGACAATGTAATAAAGGTTGACTCTTTTATTTTTCTCTGTACATCCTCTATTTCAACCTGGGCAATACAACTTGCCCATTCCCATCCACTGTTTATTGACCAATGAGTGATAGGATAGTTAGGAACTTTTAGAAAGTGTAACAAAACACTCATTTCTGGATAGACTATCATTTGACGCCCTCTTCTCAAAATATGGAAAACATTACTTAATTGAATAACTTTTCCGCGTTCTTCTACTTCACTTACTTTTGTAAAAATAGCATTAATAGAACCTTGAACTTCACCAGGCTTCATCTTAAATTTCTAAAACACATAATATTCCTCAACATGTCTTTGATGTTGACATTTCTCCTTTGTTTTATATCTTACCACTTTTATTTCCTTTCCATCTATAGTTGAGGTTTCGTAAACCTTACCAACATGTTTCTCTATGGTGTCCAATTTAAGCTGCAACCACTTTTCTTTTTTATACTTCCAACTACAAATCATACATCTGCAATCTACTGGAGGCTCACCTACAATTGGATTGTCCATGGGTTCAATGAATGGATACTTTTCCTCCCAATAAAATTTAAATCTCCTGGACATCTCCCATTGACGATCATTTTTTTCTTTTGATTTTCCTCTCCCTTCAGTGTTATTGTTAATTGAACCATCATCATCACCGAAGTCGATCGATTCATCTCGGTACTGGTTATTTACTTGAAATTCATCTTCAAGGTCATCTTCATGAGAGATATCAAGTTCCACAACTTTGTCACCAGATTTATTAGGATCCCCAGTTTGTTGAATAGACTCCTGTGTAAGTTGATAACCTTGAAGTTGTATAGGTTCCTATGATGATGTACCTTCCTCACTTTGACCAGCACCATTGTGTCTGCCCCCACCAAAGTATGAAGATATTTTTCTACATTTTTTTGGCCTCTCTTGGACATCTCCAAATTCTCCACCTTCAATAGTCCTCTTCCTATTTAACTTTGACTGTGACATCTCCAACAAATTAAGGCTGCAATAAAATTTTACTTGAATAAGATAGTAAGGACTCGTAGTCTTTCCAGTTCGCTACCAATCGCAATTATTTTCTCATAATCAACTTATTTTTTGTACTCCTAAATCTCTTGAAACTATCCTTATATACAAATGCTTATTTTGAATTTTGGCGAAGGGGACGACATTTGCATATGATAACAACTAATATTTGGTGAACCCTGCGTAATTTTGAGTAATTGACTAGGTGAATAGGGAAGGAATTGTTAGAATAGTCCCAAAGGATAACTGAGAGGGGGGGGGGTGAATCAGTTATCAGTAACTTTAGTTCTTTAAACTTTAGAATACAACAAAGTAAATGCTTAATCAGATAACACAGTGCACAACACACAATT
>MU226169.1:960173-995685 GCA_018584345.1 Thuja plicata
TCTGAATACCCACTTTGTTCCAATCACATTTTTGTCACTGGGTCTAGGGACCAATTCCCATGTATCATTTTTAATTATATGATCTAATTCTTCTTTCATTGCATTCTTCCAATCAGAATCATTACAAACATCTTCAACACTTAAAGGTTCAATCTGTGAAAGTAAACATACCTCTTCATCCATTGCTAGAACTTTTTCTTTAGATCTGGTCAAAACACTGCTACTCTAATCTCCAATGATGTCATCTTTAGAGTGGTATCTGGATGTGAATTTTGGAATCTTAGGTGTGTCTTCTTCTTCTGTAATTTGTGATTCTTCACTGCTTGATTCAGGGTCATTGCATGAGACATCAATACAATCAAACATTTCTTCAATAATAGTATCTTTGCTGCTAGGTCTGGGTTCATCTTCAATCATAGGTGCATATTCATAGTACCTCTCTTAAACCATAAACATTTCATCAATCTTAACATGCGTGCTTTCAATTATCTTCTTTAATCTCAAATTGAAACATCTATATGCTTTGCTTTTGGTAGAATAACCAAGGAAAATACCTTCATCACTTCTGGCATCAAACTTACCAACACCATCATCTCACTTGATGTAGTACTTGCTGCCAAAGATTCTGAAATACTTTACTGTAGGTAGATTGCCAAACCAAAGTTCATAGGATGTCTTATCTGTGCCTATCCTCAATTGAGTTCTGTTGATAGTATATACTACTATGTTTATTGCATCTCTCCAATAGGTGTGCGCAAATTTTCCTTCAATCATCATAGTGCGCACTGTATCAAGTATGATCTTGTTCCTCCTTTCTGCAATCCCATTCTACTGAGGGGTTCTAGGTGCACGCAACTATCTTTTAATACCATGTTCTTCACAATAATCATAAAACTGATCAGAGGTGAACTCTCCTCCTCTATCAGATCTCAGACATTTCAGTTTCAATCCAGATTCATTCTCAACTTTAGCTTTGAATATTTTAAACTTCTCAAAGGCTTCAGATTTCTCCTTTAAGAATGCAACCCACATCATCCTAGAAAAATCATCAACAAAAAAAATGAAATACGTTTCTCTGTAATATGATCTTGTTTGAGTAGGACCACATAAATCTGTATGCACTAAGTCCAATTTGTTCTCAGCTGAGTTTTTCTTGCTTATGAAGGAACTCCTTACATGCTTACCCATAACACATTCCCCGCATACTGTGTCAACTAGTCTTGCAATACTTGGTAGGTCTCTAACTGCCTTGACATTACTTATCTTTACTATGTTATGAAAGTTGATATGACATAGTCTCTCAAGTGCCATAGCCAACTATCATCTACCTTTGCAACAAAACAACTTACATCAGAATTGAGCTGAAAACATTACCTTTTGTTTTAGAGCCTGATGCAGTCATGTCTCCATCCTTGTTGTTAATGATGCACTTGTTTTCTTTGAACTCCAAATGATAACCCTTGTCAAGTAGCTATCCAACACTCAGCAAGTTATGATGTAATCCATCAACATATTGAACATCATCTGCCTTGTTCTTTCCATCCAAAGTGATAGAACCTCTACCTATGATAGGTTTAGGAGTGTTGTCTCCAAATCTAACCATACCACCTTTGTATTTATCTAACTGAACAAATCTGTCTTCGTCACCTGTCATATGATGGGAGCATCCATTGTCAATGATCCAATCAGTTTGGATGTCTGCTTTGGAAATTAGGGCTAGCTCTTGTTCTTCCTTTTCATCTTCAATGTCCATTTCCTCAAGCAACCTTTCCATGTCTCTAAGGGAAACAAATCCATTTTCTTCTTCTCCCGAATCTTCATCAGTTACACCTTCTTTAGCATATAACATTCCTTCTTATATTTGGGTTTGTAATCAGATTTGAACTTCTTGACTCTTGTGGGACACTTAGATGCAAAGTGATCAATCTTGTTACATGAAAAACATTTGAATGGAAGTTGTCCTTCATATTTTCCTTTACCTTTCTTTCCTCTTCTAGCAATCATAGCAATGATTTCTTCTAGTTCTCCATCAACTTCTTCTTTCTCATTATGACTGGAAATGTGTAAGGATTTCTTACCATGGATTGAGGCTTTGAAAGCTGTTTCACTTTTAGGTTCAGTCTTCAATCTTGATATCTCAAATGCAAAGATTTTGCTGATCAAGGTCTCTCTCTTGAAGTCTTGTGAGAATTGCATGGTTTCCTCTAGAATACTGATCTTGTTTTCATAGTCTAATGTCAAAGTAGTTATCAATTTTTCCATTATATCTTCTTCTGATTTTTCTCCACCATTGTATCTGATTCCAGAGACTGCTTCATTTATCCTCTGATTTTAAGCTCTAATGTTCTCTTCAGGTAACATATCCAGGCTATTGTATTTCTTTTTCCATTTCTTCCTGCGTGCATTCTTGTCTTGAATATCTCCTTCAAACATGTCTTCTAAATACTTCCATATGGTATATGCTCTGTCAATTTTCTTGATCTCAGAGAATTCACTGTCAGATAGGGCGCTGATTAAGGCTTCTTTAGCAATTGCATTATGTGTAAATATATCCTTTTTTTTGTTAGTAGCATCATCCTTTGCAAGGTCTTTCAGAGATGGAATTACAACCTCTTGTGTAGCAATTTCAAATATCTCAAAGCCAACACACTGTAGATGTGTTATCATTTTGTTTTTCCAATCTAGATAATTTTCTCCATCGAACTTAGGGCTTTCTTTTCTGAAGTAAGACATCTGATCTATCTTAAGCTGTTAGGCTTCTTCTCCAAGGAACTTGGCTTTGATACCAATTGTTAGAATAGTCCCAAAGGATAACTGAGAGGAGGGGGTGAATTAGTTATCAGTAACTTTAGTTCTTTAAACTTTAGAGTACAACAAAGTAAATGCTTAATTAGATAACACAGTACACAACACACAATTTGAATCGGGGAAACTAAATGGTAAAAACCCCGGTGGGAATTAGCACCCACAATGAACTATACTTGTTTATAGTAATCCCTATTAGAAGATATCTCAACCCTATTAGGAGTCTTTTATAATTAACCCTGTTAGGGGTGGTGGACTCACTGTCCAAAAGATCACTTCTTGATGGTGAAGGCTAAAACCTTCTATATAACAGATATGCACTATATCTGATGATGAACTATAGAGTAGACCTATTGTCTTGATTAGTTCCAGTGTATTGCAATCTTTCACTTCTTCTTCACATAGACTCTTGATGAATGAACCAACTCTGATAATCTGCTCTGTACATTTTTCTTCTCTCTTCATATCATTCACACTTAGCGTGTCACCTTTGACTTGCTATAAGTATCTTCCTCAAGGTATGAGATCATGGGACCTGTAAGAAAACTCTTCATAACATCCTTATCGGCTCTCCTAAGCATGCACGCATTATTACAACCGCACAATTATAAATCGAATAGACGCGACGCTTCACTAAGTCGACCTCACCAATTTAACTCTAACTCTGTAATCTTCTTGAAACACATTTGGCGCCTTTGGATTAATATCAGCAACTCATAACTAATCATGAATATACACATGCATATACAGAAGACAGGTGCAACTCAAGAAACACGTGATATACATCGTTGCTAAATAGTTACACTTCCAGAACTGTAACTGCCAATAACAAAATTACATAACTTTACTGAAACATCATATCTGGGTCTGTGTGTATGAACATAACATAATAAACATGTCAACAACATGTATCTATCCACGCAAGTTTTCATATCATCATTCTGATAAGTACATACATAATTACTACTATGTATTATATGTTGTCATCAATGACAAACATACAATCAATCAACTGCTCAAAATCAAATCTCCAATAGGAATTTGGGACACGGTTAATTATGATGCATGGCAAATTGGGTCCTAGTGCAAATAAAATTTGAACTTGGGATAATGGGCCTTTGGAAAATGGTGATCCTTAATAAATACCCCTTCCTTAATCCATGGTGAATAATAATAAATATAAAATAGATAAATGGGTGAACAACCCCACTAGCGTAGTGAAATTACATGCAAATAGTGGCGAACAACCCGACCACTATACATGTTTTTTATAAAATTTGGGCGAACCGGTCAACCAGTATACTATGCATTTTTTTGCCAAATTCTATACGCCCGACGGGACATATTTTCCAATTGGCGAAGAATCACCACTAAAAAATTCCCTTCCCATGCTGATCCCTATAAAGTAACTTGGTTGAACAAGGGGCAAAACATATTGGTCAATGAACAAGTATGGGTTGAATTTCCCATAGGGAAGTATCAGGACAAGATACTTTGTGATGTGCTACCAATGGATGCTTACCATCTGTTGCTTAGAAGACCATGGTAGTATGACAGATAAGTAGTCCACCATGACAAGGAGACCAAGTACCAATTCAATAATAATGGAGTCACTTATAAGACTCAGTCCTTGATAGAGGAGGATACAGTGGAAAGGAAGGACACCAACACACTCTTAATTAGTGGAAAATAATTTCTAAAAGACATGAAGGAAGAAGATGGATTTGGTTATGTTATCTTGGTAAAAAAAAGGAGTTAGAGACACCCAATCAGACACCTATGCCTGCAGAAGTTATCTAGACAATTGTTGGATCAATTCAAATACATCATATGTGATGGGACACCAGCTACACTACCTCCACAAAGGGAAGTAAGTCATCAGATTGATTTTGTGCCAAGAGCATCATTGCCTAACAAAGATTCTTACAAGATGACACCAGAACAAAATAAGGATATTGCAAGGCAAGTTCAAGAGCATTTGGACCAAGGTCTAATAAGAAAGAGCATCAGCCCATGTGTTGTCCAATGGTTTTGTCTCCTAATAAGGGAGGTAAGTGGAGGATGTGTACTAATTCTAGGGAAATAAATTATATGATAACAATTAGGTATAGATTTCCTATTCCTAGAATATAAGACTTGATGGATTGTGTTGGGGGTGTTAAGAAATTTTTAAAAATAGACCTTAAGAGTGGGTATTATCAGATTAGGATGAAAGAGGGGGATGAGCAGAACTCTTCCTTTAAAACCACAGAGAGACTCTATGAGTGGTTAGTAATGTCATTTGGGATTACAAATGCACCTAGTATATTTATGAGGGTCATGAATGAATTCTTGAAGGATTACATAGTTGTATGTGTATTAGTCTACCTAGATGATATCCTCATCTTTATTAAAACCAAAGACCAGCATATGAAACACCTAAAGATTATGTTAAAGAAAATCAAAGAAGAGAAGCTAACCATTAACCTTGAGAAAAGTGAATTCATGAAACAAGAACTTGTCTATTTAGGGTTTGTAGTTTCCCAAGGTGATCTAAATATGGATAAAATCAAGGTTGAAGCAATCTTAAGTTGGCCTATTCAAAAAATAGGGACATAAGTGAGAAGCTTCCATGGATTGGCTCAGTTTTATAGGAAGTTTGTGAGGAGGTATAGTAAACTTTGTGCACCTGTCCTAGATACTATAAAGGTTTGAGTCAAGATAAAGTTCATATGGACCAAGGAAGATAATGAAGGATTTGAAAGATTGAAGAAATGAGTGGATACACAACTCATTATGGTTTTACCAAGTTTTGACAAATTGTTCAATGTAGAATGTGATGCTAGCAATATAGCAAAGGGTGCAGTCCTAAGCTAGGAAGGAAGGCCAGTAGCCTTCTTTAGTGAAAGGTTAAATGAGGCAAAGTCTCAAAATTCATCTTATGACTTGGAGCTTTATGCATTTGTTCAAGCTCTCAAGCAGTGGAGGCACTATTTATTTCCAAAATAATTTTTGGTATACAGTGATAACCAAACTCTTAGCTACATCAATACACAAGACAAACTGAGTTTGAGACACATAAAGTGGATGAAATTTTTGCAGTCATACACATTTACATTCAAGCATAAGAAGGAGTGAACAAAAAAGTTGCAAATGCACTTAGTAGGATATTTCTCACTGTTCAAGAAATATAGTTGCAGAGAACAGAAGTTGAGGGATTCAAGGATCTATATGAGGGAGATGCAGATTTATCAGAGATTTATAAGGCATACACTGATTTTGATAACCATTTCTATAGTGAACATGTTGACTATACATTGCATAATGGCTTATTTCTTAAGGTAAAACAAATATGTGTTCCAAGGGGTTCCATAATGGAAAACCTCATCCTAGAGAAGCATAATGGAATTTGAGTGGACACTTTGGATTAAACAAGACCCTAGATCTAGTGGAAAGATTTTATCATTGGCCTAAAATGCAGAAGGATGTAAGGAGGTATGTTGAGCAATGTGGGGTATGAAAAAAATAAAAAGGAACATCCTATATCAGCCATTTCCCATCCATGATAGGCCTTGGGAGTGCATAAGTATGGACTTTATAGTGGGGCTACCTAGAACACCAACTGGTTTGGATATTGTGTTTGTGGTAGTAGATAGATTCAGTAAACTGAGTCATTTTATTCCTTGTAAAACAACTCATGATGCCAGTCAGATTGCTCATCTTTTATCTAAGGAAATAGTAAGGATACATGGTTTGCCAACTAGTATCAAGTCTCAGATAGGGATGTGAAGTTTATGCGACACTTCTGGAAAAATTTATAGAAGCGATTGGGACCCAAATTGGCATATAGCTCTGCATATCATGCTCAAATAGATGGCAAAATAGAGGTAATTAATAGATTTCTTGGGAACTTTTCAAAATGTCTAACCAAGGAATATGGGCAAGGATGCGAACAAATCATCCCTCAAGCAGATTTTTCCTATAATGACAGTACAAATAGTACTACTAGTAAGAGTCCATTTGAAGTTGTGTATGGGTTACATCCAAGGGGTTTTCTTGAACTTAGGGACTTAAATAGTTATGAAGGGATCAGTGGACATGCATATGACTTTGCTCAGTCAATGAGAGAGGTCCATGAGCAGGTGAGAAGGACAATAATGGAGGCTAATCAGAAGCTTAAACCTAAAGTGGATGAAAGGAGAAGAGACTTACAGTTTGAGGTAGGAGACTTGGTATCGGGTGTTTTTGAACAAAGCCAGACTAAAAAAATTCATACCAAGAAAGCTTCAAATGAAGAGGATTGGTCCATGTAAGGTGTTGGCTAAGTATGGCTAAAATGCCTGCAAATTAGATTTACCAAAGGAGATGTCCATTTCTCCTATCTTTAATGTGAAGGATTTGATCAAATACAAAGGCCCTGATGTCACAGAGGAGTATAGTATAGACATGGCAGATGATGTAGAAGGACTTGGTGTACCTGTCCCAACTAAGCCACAAGCTGAAAGAATTCTGGATTCTAGAATGAAGAAGAGGACTAGGAACAAAACCTACGTAGATTATCTAGTCAAGTGGGAGAACCAACTTGAATCAGAGGCTACTTGGATAGCAGAGGGTGATTTCAAAAAGCATGGCATCATCATAGAGCTCATCACACCTCAGGTACCCTGACTTTCTTGTGGCAGGGGGAGAATGGTGCAGGAGCACCGTAGGGTCCTAGTTTGATCCTAGTTTCAATTTTGGCTTGTAGGTGTTTCTAGATAACCACCAATGAATAAGGAATAAGATAAAGTCCCAAGGTGTTTGTGTAAATAGGAGTTGTTATGTGTTTCTTTTGGTTTAGTGCAAGAAGGTCCTAGGTAGTCAGTTTTGCAATAGGAGTCTAGGAAAGTCAAGTTTGGTCAAACAATGACCAAAATTCCAAAATGAAGGGATAGATGTTATTTTGTTGTTTTTAGGTGATTTGAGATACAATGGAGTCATTTTGGATGAAGTTGAGCAATTTAGAGTAGTTGTAAGGAAAAATTGCAAAAGTTGCTCATGACAACTTTGCATGTTTGCAAAGTTGCTCATGATAACTTTGCAACTTTGTAAAGTTGTCATGAAAACATTCCCTAGACTATTGCATTTGACATTAAATGGGTCCCAATCCTGACCTTAGGGTCTTTCCATGTGGGGATGGAATACATAAGGTTACCCAAACCCTAATTGAAGGTTTGGTTGTCAGATTGTATGGACTGACTTAGTGGAAGCACTATTTTTGGTGATACAAAGACTAGTTTTAGCCATCATCCAACCCTAATGGATTGAATGGTCTATGGTAATGATTTGAAGTGTTAATTATTGCTATGTAATTAATATTTGTGGAGATTATTTGAGAATTTGGTGCATTTCTTTGTCATTTTGTAATTCTTTAGTTTCTTCTGGTTCGTTGTCCTCAACAGGGTTAACCTTGTAAATATGGTTCCTGCTTGAGTTCCCATGGTTGAATCTTAATGACCACTTGGAATCAAGAAGGGAAATATTTAAATAGTGTAAAAAGGGCTTTAGGGTTCATTTTATGAAGGGGATCTATCATTGCAAGCAGGCCCTAGGTGAGTACAGAGGTATTCGGTTAGGAGTTTGCACAGTTGGATATACAAGAAGCCTTGTTTAATGGACTGGTTTGTGCCAATCTTGAGTGGAGAGGTGTAGGGACATGTGTCATGGAAATGTGTATGAAATTTGAGGAGTGCATAGAAGTTCCTTAGAATACATTGGGAGGCAAAAGAGATCAAACTGGTCTACATGCCCCAGAAACCCTTAAAAATAGGGGTTTGTTGAAAATCCTACGTACGGACACTTTGGAGACCTAAGACCTAGGAAATATTGAAACCCAAGAGGCCCTTAGAAAGAATCCAAATCCAAAATGGTGGATTGTTAAGAAAATTTTGGAGTAATTCCAAGATTACTAGTTTTAGGAGGCCTAATTGGGCTAAAAAGGCTACAAGGCCTAAAAAATTGGAAAGCATGAACTCGATGGGAAATCTTTGGAAGAAGCTATCAGAGTGGATCAAGATGGATAGAAGGTAAAAGGGAAATAGTGGGAACACCTATTTATATTTCCAAGAACATCTTGGGAGCATAGTTTCCCTAATTGAGCCTATGGATGCAGAGTGGAGTTTTGAAGGATTGAAGAGTATTTGAAGTTGGAGGAGAGATCTAGATGGAGTAGAGGAACCATAGGAGTATCCTCTGGTTAGGGTAGAGATAAGTACCCTAGTAAGGCCATAGAAAAGGCCTTGAGGAGAAAAATAAATCTCTCTCTCTCTCTCTCTCTCTCTCTCTCTCTCTCTCTCTCTCTCTCTGACAAGCAATGCATCTTTTATCTTGGTTTTGGATTTGATGAAGACTTAAGTAATGGCTAGATGTTTATTTGTCTCCTTGACTTTGATAGGATTATTCTTATGCATTTATCTACTTTACCCCGAGCATGATTTTTTTTCGTATTCCCACTAAAGTGGGGTCAAAATGCATATTCCTAAAAAGTTAGTACCTATTATTCGATACTTCACTAGGACCTATTAGACCCTAATTTTGCAATTTTGAGGTCTGAATACCTATTATGCTATATCCTCGCAACCTATCTTTTCTCCCCAACCTCTTTTTATCCATCCTGGCATCTCTGAAAAGTTTGGGCTCATTTCCCATGGTACAAAATGCCAATGTCATTCTGTCCAAGGTAATTGGAGCCCAAACTTTGCCCAGGCCCCGATGTCGCGATATTAGAAGGATTTTTGAATTTGTGGTCCGCGTGGATAAATTTTGAATCCTTAAATGATGGAATAAAGTATAAAAAGACCTTATCTTTCCTCATTTTTATATTCCAACTAAGTGCAAACATTTCGGCCATCAAGCTACCAAGTTTTCAAGCAAGCAAGAGCAATTGGATTCAAGATTTAAAGACAAACATCCAAGATCAAGATCTCCAAATCTCTATTTATTTAAGATACATCAAGTCAAAGTTAATATTCTCCAATTGATGCAAGTTTCTCTCCCATGATGGCCAAGTAGAGGAATTGTCAATCAAACAAGAAGTTTCATCATTCATTCCTTCTTCTCTCTCTTTCATTGCAAGCACTTTTAAAGCATTTCAAGATCTAGCAGTTGTATTCAGAGATCCATGCATTTTTGAGGGTGTCCTTGATTCTGTACATCACATTCCAAGGTCAACTCTTTGGATTCCAAGCACATTCAAGCATCTTCATGGGTATCAGCGACTCCTACATCCGTCCATGAGGGTTTATGCAAGGTAAATCTACCATTTGTCTTTTCACATATTTTCCTTTATATAATTTCTTTCCATTTTCAAGATTGATTCTTAAACAAGGGTTTGATCAAGGTAAAACCATGAATACAACCTTTTCTACCATCTTTCTATGTGTAGGAATAGGTTATAGAGCCACCAGATCAAGATCGAACACATGAGGTACAATATGAAGTCCTTGGAAAATTTCAGCCAAAATTGTCAGGTCTAGTACACCATTGGTGACCTGTTGTTGGGTATAGGATGAGTTTTGGCCTGTCCCTACTACTTTCAGCTCAAACTTTAGCTATAGGTCAGTTTTGAGCTCTATTTTTCAGATTTGTACTTTTCCTCTCAATAACAGTCTATTTATATTTGTTATTTCTAGTCTTTTTGCACTTTGTCTAATTAATCACTTTCATCACATAACTATATCATTTCCATTCCATCAATCACATTATTTTAGGAAGGAATTGATTGTCCCACTTAGCGTTTGAGTCTCCTCTTGAGCCTAGTGGGGAATATTCCTTCCAAATGTGTAATTGTTGAAAAGGGGGGTGATTTGACTATCTATTGACATTGATTTCCTTTTTCTCTTATAAAGAAATAGAAATTGCAGTCATCTATCATTTCTAAAATGCCAACAATTCATTTCCATAAAAAGAAAAATATATATCATTTTGTACCAAAGTTTATTTGTCCATGGGAGAACTATCTTCCGTGCGAAAAGATTATGTAAAAAATATTTTAAACGAACTTCTTGTTTTGCTTTGTTTGTGTATTATATAACATTATATTGTGACTAAAACATGAATTTGAATGACTTCTAGTCTAAATTTGGAGCTTCTTTACTCAGAAACGTAGAAAAGTATTAACCTTAACAACCTTAGTCCAAAAACCTCGTAAACTCGAATTGATGTCTTTCTTCACTTAGGCTTAGTGATATATTTCGTTAGGATTCCGTGATTTTCATTAAAAGTTGTTTTAGTTGCACTATAATTTTTGATTGCTTCTTCGTTGAATTAAGGTACAACTATGAAACACATTAATTCTTGAAAAATAAGACTCAAAATTTTATTATATTTTGTTTTCTTTACCCTACGTGCATATTTACAATAATTCGAGTTAATTTTATAGTTTCGTTTTTCCATGTTACAATCTTAATTTTTCATTTTTCCTAACTACTACTAGATTCTAATATTTTATTATCTCCATGTAACATCTGAGATCCCAAAGAAGCGATATACTAAAATCTACAATTTTTCATTGAAAATTGAAATAGTAAGACCCTTATCAGATGACGTCATTTTTATCCATACACCCTAATTCTATTTTGCCTGAGACATGTCATACACTTTTAAAAAGAAAAAGACTTAAAATATTCGACGAACAGGGGATCATTATGTGACACCAGTGAAACAATGTTATCAAAATCGCCGTGCATATAAAATAATATCTCTAGGCCTCACCAATTAGATGTATTACAATCATACCGTGTATATTCATTTAGCAATATCAATGTTCATTGACAATTTTGTAATAACACATGGAGCCGAAAATTTAAGCCTGAATCTCGTCTGCAAGAACGTGAATGCAATTAATCTCAATAGCTCAGGCACTTGCTACAAACCTAAAAAACGAAGATTATGAACAGACTAAAATTATATACATGTACATAAATTAAAAGGAAAATAAAAAAAGGACAGCCTCGTTAATAGATAATTAAAGCAAATTATGTTCATAGCAGGATATTTTCCTTTTGTTTTGACAGAAGTTTTACCATGTAATCAATTGAGCAAGCGAAATTATTGTTTTTGGTTTCTATAGAGCTGACTTCGACTGGTTTTTAAATTATTGATATGCAAACCATCACGTTGCTAAAATATGCCTCACACTACTCTAAGGTACCGCCTACGGATGGGGTTTCAATGCAGCTAGCTAGCAAAACGAGAATACTCGAATACACAAAGTGATTCTAATACTTATACCTCTGCCCCAATATGAAACAGTCACATCCATTTATCTTTCATTTTCATGTGACTGTCACAACATTCTTTTAATTTCCATTTTTAGTATGCTTCTCTGTCACATTTTTTTAACAAATTTTAACAGCAAAGCTTGAAATTCAAGCTGACAGTTGCGCATCAATTTTTAAAAAAAAGCTGAAATGTTTACATTGAAATTTGCTTCCAGAAGCCTCTGGACTTAATAATAAATAATTAAAAAAAAAAGGAAATAAACAAATCATAGAGCTTATAAGATTCGGCTCCAATTTCAATTCCATCGAAAACATTTCACTATTTAACATTTTCAATTATAAACTCGCAATTTTGCAATAAATCAACAACTAGGGAACCCAACGTCAGCCAGAACATGTACTAGCTTTTCATGTGGACGTTACAATTGCAATTTTTTCTTCTTCCTTGTGGGCGCTGGTCATCATTGAAGTGAGTTGTGTGAGTACAAGACTCATATCAGGTCTTTCGGCCTTCTCAGGGTGAGCACATGTGAGGGCTATGTTTCCAACAGCCAAGGCTTCCCCTACAGCGAAAAAGTCCCACCCATTCTTTTTAAGTTTAGCATCAACAGCTTCTTCAAAACGATTATTCTCTATCATGTGCCTTACGTATCCTGGAATATGGAACTGACTGGAACCTCGTGCTTGATCAACATGCTTTTGCCCTGTTATAATCTCCAACACAACAATTCCAAAGCTATAAACATCATGTTTATAAGAGAGCTTGTTATTCCAGCAATACTCCGGAGCCCAATAGCCTTTAGTGCCTATCATTTTATCGGTTGACCGATGTGTCCCCTCCCAATCCACATGCCTAGAAAACCCAAAATCAACAAGCTTTGCCTCATTATCCTTAGCATCCACCATAATATTCTGAGGCTTGATATCAACATGAATGATTTTATTGGAGTGTAAGAATTCGATTCCCTTGGCTATACCCATTATCAGTTTGAAGCTCTGCTTCCAGCTGTAGGAAAAGCCTCTACAATTTCTTCTCAAATAGTCATCCAGAGAACATCCATCTATATACATGTAGGCCAAGTAGGACATATTTGCTTCTATACACCAAGCAAACAGCTTGTTTATGTTTATGTGGTCTTTTCCTTGCAGAAGTTCAACTTCGTTCTCCACCCATGTTTTTGTGTCAGGGGATCTGTGTTCTATTTTCTTTATTGCCAAATCTTTACCCTGGAAGGTTCCCCTATATACTCGTGCAAAGCTTCCTTCCCCAACTTTAAGAGACTCATGGCAACAGCTTTTGATATAAACTATCTGATCAAGTGTGAGGTTTGTATAAATTTGTGTGGGCACCAGTTCCTGGTTGGAGGAGAGATCTGCAATTCTTCCTCCTCCTGCAATCCCATTTCTTTGAATTGGGTTATGAGGAGTAGTTGTTATAACAGGCACCACTTGCTGGATGGAGGGTAAACCCGAATGAAACTGTTGTTGTTGAACAAACGCTCTTGCAGGCAACGAGGAGGCCGTTCCTTTATGTTTTTCGTCACGTTTGTACATGAACCTTCTCACGAACTTGTATGCAATGAAGAATTTACATGACAGTATAACTGCAACAGACGAAAATAAAAATAATAAACTAACATTATTGCCGAATGCTTCTATAATTTGTTCACAAAACACTTGTTTGATTCAACTCAAGAATTTAGATTTGTAATAAGCAGTTTGTTGGAGCCCAAGCTCTAATGGTTTAATGGATCCTTTCAAAATTTCATTTGTATAAGATTCATAATTGTAATATAAAACATCTAGTGTTAATTAAAAATAATAATTTTGATTACAAAGCTTTGGTTACTTACCAATTACTATGATTACAATAATTGCTGCTGTAGATGAATCTCCAGAACTATCCATTGTAGCCTGCTTCAGACATGATAAAGAATGTCCAAATATCATTAGTCTATGCGGAATCAAAAAATACTTATTATGGGACAAATTAAACTCATTCTTGAGAGTCATACGGGCCTAGTACAAAACATAGTAATCAAAATAACATATGGCCATTGCCCAGAAACATAAGCTAAATAAAAACATGAGCATAGCCCACAAATAGAACACTCTTAAGCAGCACAAACAGAACACTCTTAAGTAGCCAAAGCAGTAACAGAAAGAAGAGGAGGATCTGGTTCATCCTTTCCCCAAACCTCTGTATGATCTAGAAGTGTACAACCATCATCTACATATTTTCTTTTTTTATCTCTGCCCCAAGAGATTGCCAAAGCTAACCTAGGAAAACATTTGGATTAGGAAGCTGAACTGGGCCATCCTGAAAGTGTGGGAAGAAAGCCACTTGCAGGAGGCCATCCGGACTGGACCCATGGTGAAGAGGGGTGCCAAGCTGTCTTTGAGGTAAGAGAATTTTTATTTTTTTAATATAGTTTACCGGATTAAAATTTGATCATCGAAGGCTTACAATTTCACACTACTTGTTCTAAACAAGTTAATTATAATTGCTTATAATACCCATAACTTGTCTCTGAACCTTTTTAAAATTATATTTACAAACTAGACTTGGATAAGCTGTCGTAAATTGTTATCAATCTAATACCCATCTTATTCCAGCTTGCTATTTCTTTATTTTAAATATAATAACCCACAAATCCGACCAATTTCTGTAATGCTAAAATCCAATTATATGGATTGTAGAATGCATCTAGGAAAACTAAAAATTATATTTCTATACTCCAATTTTTGTGTAGGGCAAATCCCAATTATTAAGTCATGCAAAGAAACTAAGCTTAGTAAACATTCGCAATCCAATCACCAAGGTTTCAGCCGCTGTAATAATTAGAGAAATAAAAGTACATATATTTTGAACTTGCTGAATTGATGGACTCTAAGATGAAGTGGTTTTTTGCAGAGTTGATGGGCTCTAAAGGATAAAGTGCAAACAACCAGAGGAAAGCATGGTTAAATCTTTTCAAAGGATTATATTGTCTTGTTTTTCATACCTTCAAATTGTAGATAATATAAATGATCAGATTCAGGCCCCAGCTGAAATGAAGTATTTTTACGATCCACAAACGTCAATCCCATTCAAAAGCACATACTCCACAATATGTGAAATCCCTTCCTGTTTCTCCACAAAAGTAGTAGAAGCTAAAAATAATGGAGAGGATTGACTTGGACAAAAACAATGCCTCGTTGAGAAAATGCATCGACCTTTCCTTCCTTAATAGGTACAAACATACAAGGTCAATTCAAAATAAAAAATGCATACTAAGCAATTCATTCATACAAACATATAGAGCCAGCCCAAATTAAATATGTACATTAATCAATTTATTCTATGTATTCTATTATTGGGTTTTTAATTATTGTAATGATGAAATTGTATATTATATTATTGCTTATTTTGATTTGGAATTGTCTTGGTATGATTCCATAGTAATACATGATACATATCTGTATTCAGTTTACTTCTTTCTTTGAACTTGTATCTGTTATTATTATTTTTTATAAATTTTATCGTGTCCTACTTGCTCCTATCGCCATGTTTTTGTCTCATTAGTAATGCATATCTTATGCACT
This sequence comes from Thuja plicata, assembly GCA_018584345.1. Lineage (NCBI taxonomy): Eukaryota > Viridiplantae > Streptophyta > Pinopsida > Cupressales > Cupressaceae > Thuja > Thuja plicata. The sequence continues at coordinate 975,803 of MU226169.1, forward strand.
GAGAACCCTAAGCTCGGTCAATCCTGTAAAAATTTAAGTCAAAATCTCATTAATAATTTGCATTCATTTGTAATACATTTTATCTCATTAATAATTTATTATAAATATTTGTGTCATTAATAATATATTTTGTCTTGAAGTACTAAAGGAAGAAAAAATTGTATTTAAAGTCAACTAGAACATTATTTTCTCAAGATTTTTGTCTTGAATCACTGACCAAAGGACATTAAGATGGTACACCAACAGATTGACTAGGGATAATGTGAACCATTGCAATATGTCAACTAGTTAATAGTACAATTGAATACTTGCACAACATATAAATTTATGTCTATCTATAAACATATCCTCCAACTCAAACATTCAAAGAAAAAGTTAGCATTGGTGAGCCTATCCATCTATGTGCTTGATCTGTTTGTAATTTTCCTATTTTCCTATGGAACAACTCATTCATATTAAGCTTCGAGTTAAAATATTATCCCTAACAACTACAATCCAAGATAAATAAGCTCTAATGCCTTGGAAAATCTTAACCTCACTTCTAAGTCATCATTGAATCTTGTTAAACATTGAGCACTTAGAAATTTAACCTTTCTCAATTATTTGAAGTAGTTTTGGAACCATTTTATGGATTTGAGGGTGTCTTCAAAACCCTCTTAGTTCTTGAAAAGGCCTTCAAAACCCACTTATACTCCTTTTTATAGTATTCTCCTTTCACAAAGTGATCAAGTTCTCTTCAAGAGTATGATCAAATCTTTCTTCTTAGTATCACATTGGGAGCTAACAAGGTTATCAAAACCTTACTTTCTTCAAAAATATTTCTCTTGTAAAACGAATTCAGAAAAAAAAATATTGAACTTTAATTCCTTTATTGCTAGGTTGGAAATATGGTTTCATAGTTCTTTGACTAAAGTTGACTGTTAGAGGTAGGAAAAAATTAAAAGATATGGAAAAAGGTAAAAATGTGATCCCTAACAAACACCAAGGGGTCTTTAAGTATTCTTCTTCCTCTTGGTCTAGGGATTCATATTCGGCCCCAATTAATACCCCACAAAAGAACAAAAAGTATGCCTCTAATTCTTCATCCCCTACTAATATTTCTCCCCCTGGTTTCTTATTTATTCTCCCAAGGATAGGTTACCTAGATACCCTTAGATTATAGACAAGGTTAACAATTTGTATTTTCTCTACAATTAAAAAAATATAATCATTAAGTAGTTTTTGATGAAGCTCCACACTACCAAAAAGAAGATTAAAAGACTTGAGGTCACGGCTAAAGTTGATTCTAGGGTAGGGGACTAGTCAATTGATATTGAAGATACTAGAGCTTGGGAAGTGGTAGATGAGATTTTATTTAGGCTAGACAATTAATCTTTTATTGAGAAATAGATTAGAGAACTCCATGAGTTGATTCCCTATGAAGAAGAAAGGAAAGAAATATTTTACATCATTGCTAATATAAAAACTAACCAAGATTAGCTTAACAAGAAGCTAAAATAGATAGTTGATTTCAATAAGGAAATGATGGATATGACTTCAAGCTCTCTCTAAATTGTGTAGGTGAACTCGAGCATCAATGTGTGAAAAGGAAGAGGAAATATATGGTGGCTTCCAGGAAAATAGAAGGTCCTGGTACTGTGGTCTTGATGTATGGCAATAAAAAAAAAGGCTCCTTCTTGAACCTCATAAATGAATTATATAAAGATCGGAAGGATTTTATTTCCCCTTCTCTAGTATATTCTTATGACCTCTAGGATATTTTTTGGCTATTGGGATTTCTTGTGTTTTTATTTTTATTTTTGTTGGTTCTTTCGACTAGCTAGTTGGTTGGTCTTTTGCTCATTGGGTTCACTCCTTCTAAATTGAATTATGGATTATAATTTGGCTTGAGATATGGGTTTTGGCCCCATCCTAATTTACCTAATAAAAATATTAGTTTCAAAACCCTAACAAATTCTTACCAATAACTAAAACCTCTCTCACAAGGCTTTTATTTTTTGAAGGCAAATAAAATTGAGGACTTGGTTAAAAGACAATGAGTTTCAAAACTCCCTTTTTAGCCTGACAAGGTTTTCACAATCTTGTTGGATATTGGCATTAAACTTGAAACCATGCTTATATTCATTAATAAAATATTATGTAAAGTATATTCAAAATAAGAAAGGAAGAAAAGGAATGTGAGATAACATGAAGTTTTGATACCTTTGTTTTTTATTAAGGTAACAACAGGTTTTGAATGGGCCCCGAAACCCTTTACAAAGCACCAAAAAGATAGACAGTAACAGAAAAAGACAACAACAAATTGTCAAACATGAAAGAAAGCCAAAAGAGGGCTAAACCCCAGATTAAACAGTAGATAACATGAAAAACTAGAACTACCAAAAAATAAAAACTTCCAGTGATCAAAACATTCCAGCATTGAAGCTAAACAACTTCTATCTGATCTTCCAGCATCTGAACTTCAACCATCTATAGTTCCATACTCTAGACTGAGTCCCGCAACTTGGTGATATCTTAGATCTAAACATCGACTTTCTTTTTAGTGCTGGAGCGAGTCCTTGTGCCTGGGCCCGATATGTATATTTCCTGAGGGCCATCATCCTCCTCCCTAGTCTTATATTTGTAGTTACCTTCCAGGAGGGTATACAAAGATTTCAGATTGTCCACCGAGTTTTGCATGCCCATTTTGCTGATAGTAGTAAGTTTTTTGAGAAGAGCCTTGTTGTTGTTGACCTTGTAATTATTTTGAGCCTGTTATCAACCATGGTTCTAATCTTGGAATCTATATTGTTAACTTTATCAAAAACATCATTCCCTTGCTGGTACATAACAGCATCATTGCGCATTTTTTCCACGATTTCCTCTAGCAGTGCATTTCTCTCTTCCAGGTTCTTATAATTAGCTTTAATTTTTTTAATATCTCTTGAATCCATTTATCCATATTATAGTTGTTCTCCACTTTATTTCTAACCATTTGAAGGAAAGACAGAGTAGCCACCCTTTTGACATTGACCTCTCTATCATGGAGATTGTCCTCAAGGCTCTTCATGTTCTGGTCATTCTTCACCTCAAAATCATCGTTCAGGGTATCTTGGCTGTACTCATCCTTCTCATTAGTAGTGTTATCCCTTTCAATTTTGTTAGCTTCTTCTTCTGGGACAATGTTGTCCTCATTGATCTCAATTTTACCCTTGTTGATCTTTGTTTCCTCCATGTCCCTTGTCTCCTGTGAGAATCCTGAAGGTCTTGATTATGGTCTTCTTCACCATCAATATTGACATTTTGGTCATCAATATGGGTATCAATGTCCCTCGAATCCCTGTGAGATTCCTGAATTTCATTGTTCTGCTCCTCTTTACCATCATTTTTGACAGTATGGTCCTCCATGTGGGTATCAATAATATTGTAAATTTCTTCAGTGATTTCCTCCAGAATGTTGTTCTTTGTCTTCTGGGTTTCCTCAATATCCTCTTTACCACCCATAGGCTTGGTGATGTTCATCTTTAGATCATCATTTTTCCTCATTTTCCCAGTGAAACCCTCATCCTCATAAGACTCGATATCCTATTCATCATCAGTTCTCATCCCCTCGATGCTGTCATAAATTGACAGAGAGATATCTATAGCAATAGGGCCTTTATGGCTTTTTTTTGCTTTCTCCTTGCTAGAGCTCTTACTAGTCGATAAATCCATACTCTTCCTCTTAACATTCTCAATGGTCTTAGGAATGGGGTCAGGGATATGGTTTTTAACATAATCCGTAATCAACAAAATTAGACCCTCATGTAAAACAGGACAGATTTAACTCTATCATCAATAATACTCTGATTGATCAAGCTTAAGAGATAGTAGGGAAATAAAACCCTAATATCATGATGGAAATGGTTAACCAGAAAAAAGTGGTAATTGTATACCTTTGAATACCTGTTGTCAAGGGTAAAGTACTCCATTATAGCCCTGATCATGAACACCCATATGCACTTACTGTTTGACAGATTGACATAGTCCAGATCATGATTCATGAGCATGGCCCTCTCCTCATCAGTCTTAGGGAATTTTTATACCCTTTGTTTCCCTCTTATATGTCTTTTGATAAATGCATTCCCTCCAAAGGGAGAGCCGTTATTTCTGCTAGGCGGTCCAGAGTAAGCTTGACAGATTTTCCCAAAATGTTCACTTTCCCATTCTCCCACCCATTAACAAAATCTTTTGTCACTTTTTGGTTGTTTCCATGGAGGCACTTTAAGTATCTGTGAACTTTACCCTTCTTGAGCTTGGTCCACACCTCTTTTTCATTCCTCCATATACACTCTACAGGTTCTTCTCTCTTCAAATCTCCCCCTATTTCTTCATTTTCTTCAATCTTGGTATAACCTTTGTCACTATTCTTTTTATGCTCAAAACAAATACAGGTTTTCAAAAACACAGAGTAATTAATGTTACCCCAGAAAGCTTGCGACTAAAGTAATTCATCATAAGTTTGACACTTCACATGGCTCAACGTCATCATCATACCCTAGATCAGATCAACATTAATCATAATGATTAATTTGAATGACTTCACCTGCCTTGCGATTAAACCAGTCATAATTGAGTAATAATTTAGCCTCATCATTAATTTTAGCACTCCCGTGCCACTTGAGGGTGACATCATTATTCACACCAATATTGGCAAGACTATCCACCACTTGGTTAGTTTCTCGGTAATTATGAGTGACATAAAAGGAAGTAAAATTTGAGGCCACATTATTAATCTTAGGAATTATATGATCAATAGTCCATGACGCCTTACTTTTGCCTCTAATATTATTAATAATATTTAAAGAGTCTCTTTCCAGCCAGACTTTCTTACTGCCCAATTCCTCTGCCAGCAAAATAACATTGAGGGCTGCCATAGTCTCAGCCTTATGGTTAGATTGAATTCCCAAAGGAGAAGTAATTGCACTAACATAATTACCATTTTGGTCTCTTATTATGCCTCCTCCTCAAGCAGTTCCTGGGTTTCCCTTCACGGCCCCATCGAAGTTAGCTTTAACCTTGTCTTCAGGGGGTGAATTCCAAGTAGCCATGGCTCTCTAATCAGAAGGATTAAGATCTCTATCATTTCTATCACTTTCCCTCTTACTTAAGATTGATTCAGATTTATAAGAGAGGAGATTTTCTTTCAGCACACTACAGATTTGGTTTCCTACCACTTCAGGGGTAGAATGCTTTTCTATAAAGATTCTATTGTTGCATTCCTTCCATATTCTCCAGCAGAAATGAGGAGAAATGAGGAACCAAAGGTATTTGTCTATAAAGTTATGAGGTGGGTAGCTCCATTGATCAACAAAATCCTACCAAACAGAAAGAAAACAACAATAGAGATTCCATTTTCTAAAGATGATATCCCAAAATTTATGAGTGAAATGGAAATGGAACATGATATGATCACAAGATTCAGAATTTTCAGAAGAAAGACTACATCTATTAACAATATATATTCCCCTCCTAGAGAGATTATCAAGAGTCAGCAGTTTTTTTTGAATTAAGAGCTAGTAGGAGAAGTTGATTTTAGGTATAAGATTTTTATACCACACAAAAGAAAAGAGGGGCCTTTCCTCTCTTTCAGAAAGGATATTGACAACAGAGGCCATAGTGTACTTGCCATTAGGAGTATGATTCTAGACAATTGAATTTTGGATGTTATCTTTTATATGCTAGGTTTGAAGCTCATGCTGGAGGGAAATAAGAGTATCATCAATTTCTCCCAAATTCTTCCATTTGTTGTCCTGCCAGTAATCAATGGCTTTAGTGGCAGTAGATTATTTGATTCTCTCAATGATTTGGTTCCAGTCTTGGTTTTTGGACAGACGCTCTGAGTGGATCCATTCATCATCCCATAAATCAATTCTACATCCTTCTCCCAGCTTCCATCTTTTACCTTTTGCAATCAAGTCTTTGGTAGGTTTTATACTATTCCAGATAAAGAAACCATTACTACTATTGTCATCACCTATAAAGTCCTCCAAAAAATTATTGAGGAAGAGATATTTTCTTTTTATAATACATTTCCATTCTTTTTGATCTCCATAAATCCTCCAAAGTTGTTTCACCATGAGGGCTTTATTTATGTTTTTAATGGTTTGTAGCCCAAGACCTCAAAGCTTTTTAGGCTTAAATTTTTTTTCCCAAGAAACAAGACTCAGTCTTTTCTCTTCCTCAACCCCTGACCAATGGAATCTTTTCTAGATTTTCTCAATTTTAGTAGCAATTTTTTGGGGAATTTTAAACAAGCTCATAGCATAAACATAAAGATTCTGAAGAGTAGATGTCAGTAATTGGATCTTTCTTGCATTGCTGAGGAGCTCCCCTTTCCACCCAACAAATTTATTATTATATTTGTCTATAAGAGTATGCCAAAAACTTTTTGGAGGATTGGAGCAAAGAGGTAAGCCCAAGTAAGATGAAGGAAGTTTCCCAATAGTAAAACCAATAATAATTGACATTTTCTTTTATCTATCTTTTGGAGTATATATGAAGAAGATGGAACTCTTAGTCCAATTGACTAGCTGGCTAGTTGCTATAGTATAGATAGAAAGGCCTTTCTTCAGATTTTTGGCTTCTTTAATAGTTGACTCTCCCATGATAAGAGTATCATCTACAAATTTCTCATGAGAGAAAATTAGTCTAGCTGAAGAGGGTTGAATACTACTTATTTCCCCCTTTTCCACCATTTTATGGATGTACCTTCCAAGGCACTCAGCAAGTATAGAAAAGAGAATAGGAGAGATAGGATCTCCATGTCTTAGCACTCTGGTTGGTTTAAAAAAAGTAGAAGATCCCCCATTAACAATGACCAAGGAAGAAACAATAGTCACAAGTTGCATGATAATTTTGATAACCTCCTTGTTAAAACTAAAAGAAGATAACATCATCTGCAAAAAATGCCAACCGACTCTATCATAAACCTTAGACAGGTTCAATTTCATCATGAAGCCCTATTTTTTGGCCTTTTCTAGAGATGGGATATTATCATGAGCCACGATGATAGAATTGAGGATTTGTCTCCCAAGAACAAAACCATTTTGCTGGGGGGAAATAATATTCAGAAGCAATTGTAGCAGTCTGTAAGTAACAACTTTGGAAATAATCTTGTATAAAGAGTTGAACAAGCTAATAGGTCCAAATTCTTCCACAGTATTGGCTCCAGGTTTTTTAGGAATAAGAACCAGAAATGTAGCATTTAATTCCCTGATAAGACATCTAGTTCCAAGGAATTCTTTGATATCATCCTGCACATCTTGACCAAAAATATTCCAGAATTGCTGGAAGAACAACATAGGGAAACCATCTGGGCTAGGAGATGTTTCCCCTTCAAAGGAGAAGACAAAATTTTTTATTTCCTTGTTTGAAGGGATAGCTTGGAGCATTTTATTAAAGGGATCATCGAACAACTTGGGGATGACAGAGAGAATTTCATCCTGATTAGATCTATACAAATTATTTTCCTTAGCCAGTAGCTCCCAGAAGTATCTTAACATTTCTAATTTGATATCTTCCTCCTTTCTAATTATTTTACCTTTAGATTGGAGATTCGTTATCCTATTTATAGATTTATGTTTCAAAGGCATCATATGGAAAATCTTGTATTTTTATCCCCTGCCTTAATCCAAAGAGCTCTAGATCGCTGTCTCCAGAAGGATTCCTCCTTGGTAATAATATTATGATAATCTGCTAAAATTTTGTTTTCCTTGATTTTAGTTTCCTTTGAAAGACCCTCCTTTTGGATGCTATTCTGAATTTCCTTAATTTCCATCTGTGGATTCCCTTTCAGCTATAATATATCCCCAAACACTTCCTTATTCCATCTTTTTAGATTTCTTTTAATAGTATTCAATTTATTGGCCATTCTATACATAGCTCCCCCTTCAACAGTGTAGTTCCACCATTCCTCAATCGTATCTTTTAAGTTAGGATGGGCCATCCCCATTCTTTCAAATCTCAAGGGAAAATTCTTTCTGCCTTTGATCTGATTAATATTTAGAGATATAAGATAGTGGTAAGATCCAATACAAATTTTACCAGAAAGATTATAGAAGTACCTGAACAACCAATCATGTGTTAAGAGGGCTCTATCCAGTTTCACCTGAATCAGGTCCTTCCCAGTATGTCTATTCGACCAAGTATAGTCAATGCTTTCCAGGTAAATATCTAATAAGGCTTCCTCATTGATAAAATCCATCAGATTAGATCTGCTATCAATTTGGGAGGTAATCCCTCCCTTTTTTTCCTCATTTTTGAGATGAGTGTTAAGGTCTCCCATGATCATCCAGCTAGTTTCTTGATAAAGGTTACGAATTTATTTCAATCTTTGCATATACTTCTGTCTTCCACCTCTAGTCTTAGGGGCATATACATTGATCAGGTTCCAGCTGAGATTCTCCTTGAGGAATATAATATTGACCCCTAATATGGTCTTTTTACTGATAATTAGATTGCACACAACGTTTTTATTATTCCAAAATATCCCTATGCCACTTGAGGCACCCTCAAAATCACCTCCAATACTCCCATAATATTTAGACATGTGCATTTTTTCCAATTTAGCTTTAGTCATTTTTGTGTTTTGAGACCTTTGTTAGTCTGCAACACATTTTCCATTAACTTTTGGAAATTTGATTCATTGTTTCAAAATATACTTGAATATTGGCACGAAAAAAGGAACTCACCTGCCAAGAATGGATGATATCAAGGTAAAGGTAAGAAATCAATAACATAATATTAAAGGGAAAACTAGGAAGGATTGAATCCTTTTTTCACAATATTTTACAAGAGAATCACGTGAGGGTTTGAAGACGAGATGAATAAATTTTTTCCATTGAATTTCAGAAATATAGAACAAACATTGAAGGAAAAGGCATACAACAAAAGACAATTGGTAAGAATATAATTTTATTGGCTCCCTAGGTTTAGTTTCATACTTGAAAGTGTATTTTTCAAAGATATTCAATGGTGGAAAACTCTATTTTACTACTCTTACAATTAAATTTTTTCATAGAAACCAAATGATTAGAAGTTTCTTGGTTATGAACATATATCAACTTTAACCACTTGTTTTCTATAAATTTGACACTAGGCTAGAGCACATAGTCCTAGCCAAATTCTAGGAAAAACTAAATAGGAAGAAAAATAACTTCCATCGTATATAAAATTATTTGTATTTTTCAAGGGAAATTCATTTTCCTAATGTTATATTGGAAGTATTTTAAAATATGTTCTTGAGTGATGTGTTGTCATTGATGTCAAAATATTTCTCTATCTAAGATAATGCTGTAGTGAAGTCTAGTGAGTTTGTTTTATTAGTCTTGTAAGTGTGATAAAGAATAAATTTTGTGGATTACATAGGTTGAATAAGGTTGTCTTTAGTTGAATCAGTTCAAATTTTAGAGGTTCACATGAATATTTGAGTGAGTTATGAGTATCTGTGTTGTGAATTGTTTTCAAGTTGTTTAATGGTGATAGAGTGACACTATTTTGATCTGCACTACTTTGCATTGTTAAATCATTCCTTTTAAATCCATGAAGAATATTTAGGACATTCATATGTGTCCTCAATTCAAATGGTTTGTGGTTTGAGGGTCTGTAATTGATTTTTCAAGTTTTAAAGTCATTGTTGTTAATATTCCTGAGGTTTGGTATGATGATGTTGATGATTCCAATAAATTTTTTTTAATGTGAATGTTGTTGTGGTAATTCATGATGCATATGGATGTTTATGGATTGTGTGTAATTTCTATTATTGGTTTGCATTGATTTTTGTGCTTGTAATTGTTGTTCTTTAGTGGTATGTTGATGTTCTTCATGTTCTTGGCTGACCTGATCATGGTATCCTATTGATGATGTTCGAGACATAATTGTTTGAGGTGTATCATATTTGAGGCAAAATATTTTAGTCTATGCTATGTCTTGGCTGATATTTATTTGTTGCCATGTTATATTGTATTGAGTATGCTTATATTTATTAGGTGGTGGGTGTTTGGATGACCTTGATGATATTTCTGTAATTGGTGACATGTATAAATAAATGTAATAATTTTCTCTTCATGAGTAGATGAGAGTGGATGTGTGAATTTGTATGTGCAGTGAATGTATACATATTTTGAAAGTAGAGAATAAGTGTGAAGAAAAAATTGTTATGTGCTTCAATGGAACTAATATAGGAACAAAGGTCTATGCTATGATATAGATCAAAATTTTGTGATGTGATCCAAATTATCATGTATAGGCAGTGAGCCTTCCCTGGGTAGTGAGGTCTAGGCAGTGTACCTAAATGCATATGCATTCCAATTGAAATAATTTTAATAGATTATAATTATCTTGTAGGTTCATCCCAAACATGGTTTTTCCATTAACTAGGTTTCCACACAAAAACCTTGGTGTTATGTGTGTTCATGACATGTTGTTGACTTATGCTTTCATGGTTAATTATCAGATCTTTGAAAAAAACTTAAGTTTCTTAAGTTTCTTGAAAAGGTAGTCAGCCCTCTTAGTTGTCTTCCTTATTTAAACAATTGGTATTAGGGAAGGTTCCTCTAAATAATCTTAATCTCTTGAGGTAATTCAGGATAGAAAATTACAAGGACAGTCTGAGATTTGATTGTACAAACTATCTTTGGAAAATTCGCATGAAATGTCATTTGAGACGCACTGAAAAAGGTTTTTGGGAGATTATAAAATATAATATTTGCCTCCTACAAATCCTACAACTTTGAATGAGATCAAGAAGGGTGAATTAGGAAGCACTATTGAGTGCACTAATATGATGAATGCCATGGAATTGAATACTTGTCATGAGGTCTAGATAAAGTTGGAAACCCTATATGAAAGTGAAAATTTTGTGAAGATTACAAATTTGTAGAGTATAAAAGGAAAATTTGAGATGTTGAGGATGAGCGAAGATGAGAACATTGCTTATTTCTTGCAGAAGGTGAATGAAATTGTGTGTAATATCTGATGTATTGGTAGATAGTTGGATGAATCATAGATTGTTTCTAGAGTGTTTAAATCTTTACCTCAATCCTACAAACACAAAGTTGCTACTATTGAGGAGATTGACACTTTGACAAATGTAACTAGAGACATATTGATTGGTAAGATTACAACTTTTAAGATGAGTGAATTTGGTGATTCACTCCCTAAGATAGAATCTGCATTCAAGGCTATTATTTGTGGAAAGAATAAGTCGAGATGTGATCCAAGAGATAGTTATAGAAGAAGGGTATCCAGATATAAAAAGGAGATGAAGGAGATTGAAGATGAATGAGATTGAAGATGAAGAGTGAGAGTTTTAAGAACTTGAATCCCTTATTTCCAAGAGATTTCTCATAGGTGTTGGTAAATATGAAGGAAAATTGTCTCTTAAAAGTTTTTCTTCCAATAAGATAGGTCATTTTTCTTCAAGATGTCTGGAAAGAGTTCCTAAAGCTAAACCTAGGAAACCTAGATTTTAGAAAAATTATATTATGTTGAATAAAGTGTGACCGATGATGAATCTAATAAATGAGGTACAAGTGATAATGAATGGGTATTTATTTCTATCAAATAAGATGATTTGATACCTATTGATTCTACTAGATACATGAATGAGGAAAGACCTTTGGCTACACAAGTTGACAATAAATATGAATAGGTGATTGAAAGTAGATGATCACATAATATGATAGGTGTTAAGAGAAATTTTGTGAGTTTGGAAAAGTATGATTGTAGTTTGGTAAAGTTTGGTGTTTATACACCTTGGCTAATCTATGCAAGAGGATCAGTTACTCTTTATGTTAAGAATCCATTACGTTTTCTAAGCATAATCTTATGAGTCTTGGATAGTTGGATGAAAAGGGATATGATATGCAATTCAAGAATGAGAAGTGTAGAAATTTGGGACTCTCTAAAATTGAAATTGCATTAGGTACAAAAATAAAGGTAATATATTTTATTTAAATAGTGTTAAGAAGAGATTCTTTATTAGTCAAATTGATGAAAGTTATTAGTGTCATAAAAGGATGTGTCATGCAAATTTTGATAATATTGTTGAGCTAAATTCTAGTCGGGCTATGAGAGATATTTCTAAGTTAAATAAACCTACTAATGCTTTGTGCAAGCAACGTCAATTGAGAAGAAAAAACTAGAGCTACTTTCATAAGTAAGAATTATTGTTCAAATGGATTGTTGGATCTTGTGCATAAAGATTTATGTGGTCTTGCTAGAGTTAGAAGTTTTTAGGGAGATGGTTATTTCATGTTGTTGATTGATGATTATTCTAGGATGATGTTGGTTACTTTCTTGAGGGAGAAGTCCGAGTTTCTAGAAAAAATCAATATTTTCAAGGCTATGGTTGAGATAGAGACATGTTTGAAGCTGAAGTGTTTGAGACCTGACAAACATTGTGAATTTTCTTGTTGTTAGCTCAATATATTTTATGAAGAACATGAGATAAGAAGACGCATGTATTGTCTATAGAATCCTCATACTAATAGAGTAGTGGACAGGAATAATAGAATCATTCTAGATATTGTTAGGAGAATGATGTTGGAAGAAAAGGGTTTGCATCTATTGGAGAGAAGCCATGAAAACTGTGGTTTACACACTTACTAGGTATATATCAATGGTAATACTGGTAAGATTCCTTATGAATAATGGTGTAGTCATGTTCCCACTGTTAAATATTTAAAATTTTTTGGAAGTAACTGCTATATCAAGAGGGATGAAGATTTAGGAAAATTTGATACTAGTTGTGATGAAGGAATTTTTCTTGGTTATTGGACCAAAAGAAATGCCTACAAATGTTATAATAATAGATTGAGAAAGATAGTTGAAAGTGCAAATGGAAAGGTTTATGAAAGAAATCAAAAACCATCTAGATCATGTGGATATGATTTAGATAAATGATATTACAAACAAGGAAAGAAATCTCAGACCTAGAATCAAATTTAGATAATTCTAGTGAATCACGAAGAAGAAGTGTAAAAGAAAGAAAACAAGAGTCTAAAATTAAAGGAAAACCTAATAATTTTAGGTATGTAGGTTGAATCATTCTAAAATTCAAATAAAAGGAGATAGAAATAAAGGTGTTCAAACTAGAAAAAGATTTGTTGAAGAGAGATTTGAGTATTGTTTGATTTCAAAGATTGAACCTAAGGATGTGAATTAATCATGTAAAGATGAACATTGGTTAGAAGAAATGAAAGAAGAATTGATGCGGATTGAAAAGAAAAAAACAAGGATTCTTTTTCCCATACCTAAAGACAAAAATGTAATTGAAACCAAATGGGTCTTCCAGAAAAAATTGAATAAGGAAGGTGAAGTTATTAGAAATATAGCAAGACTTGTTTGTAAAGGATATTCGCAAATGAAAGGAATTGATTTTGAGGAAAAATTTTTCCCTATGAAAAGAGTTAAAGTTATAAGATTATTTCTATCCTTTTCTTATTACAAGGATTTCAAAGTGTATTAGATAGACATCAAGTCAACATTCCTAAATGGTGAATTTTTAAAAGAGGTGTACATTGAGAAATCAGATGGATTTTGATCATCATATGACAGAAATATGGTTATCTAGTTAAAGAAAGCTTTGTATAGATTGAAGCAAGCCCCAAGAGAATTGTATGACAAATTGGATAAGTATCTATTGAAGCTTGGGTTTAAAAGAGGTATTGTTGATAGTCATATGTACTTGAAGATTGATCATAATAACATTCTGATTGTTGAAGTTTTTGTTGATGATATTATCTTTGGAGGGAATGATAAGATGAAAAAAGAGTTTTCTAAAGAAATGAAAAATAAACATAAAATTTCAAAAATTGGTGAGATGCAATAATTTCTAGGTTTGTAAATTACATAGTAAGAAAATGTAATTTTTATATCTCAATATAAGTATGTAAAGAGTTGTTAAAGAAGTTTGGGATGTAAGGTTCAAACCTAGTTGGTATTCCTATGTTGACTAGATGTAAGTTGACTAAAATTGATGACTCGCCTAGTACAACTTAGACTACATACAAATCTATGATTCATAGATTACTAATTTGACTCAAACTAGAGCTAATATTATGAACATAGTTTCTATTATTGCTAATTTCTAACCTAATCATAAGGAATCTCATGTGTTGTAGTTGTTATTAGAAATTTTAGATATTTGAAAGGGATAGTTGATTTTGTTCTATGGTATCCTAAAAATAATTGTTTTTCTTTGAGTGTATTTACTTATATTGATTGGGTGGGATATATGAAAGATAAAAATAGTACTAGTGGTCGTGCATTATTCTTGGGAAAAAGATTACTTTCATGGTTGAGAAAAAAGAAGAATTGTATTTCTCAATCTATTGTAAAGGTAAAATATGTTGTTGTTGTAGTTAAATATACTCTATTGATATGGATGAAGCATATGTTGATGGATATTATATTAATGTGTGATGAACCTTTTTATATCTACTTTGGCAGTTCAAGTGCAGTTAAAATTTATAAGAATCTAGTATTGCATTCAATGATTAAACCCATATATATCAAGTTTCACTTTCTAAGGGAAAAGGTAAATGAGAAGGAAGTTAGATTGGAGTTTGTGCCTCCTAAAGAAAATACTCTAGATATTTGAACACAAAGCCCTTTCCTAAGGAAATTTATGTATATCTCATAGAGAAGATAGGGGTGATTAACCCTCTTGATCAAAACTAAGATGCATTGGTTTACATCACTCTGGTGCATTTCACAATCATATCTTGTGATCTAGATTGATGTTTGGTGGCTACTACTCAGTGGGAGTAGTAAGTCTTGTTTTTTTTAGTCAGATGTTCAAATTTGGGAGAGAGTTAGTTCTTGCAAATATGTGTCTTTGACATTGATTTCAAAGAGGGAGACAGAGAGACAGAGAGTCATGTGAAAAACTATTGTGTGTGAGATCTAAGTGGGACCTATTGATTTATTTTTCATTGATTTTTTTTCACATCATATGTTGTCATCAATTCCAAAGGGGAAAATTATTGTAATTATGTGAAAGTATGTGCTTAGTTGATGTGTTGTCATTAATGTCAATATATTTCTCTGTCCAGGACGCTGTTGCAGTGAAATCCA
Source organism: Thuja plicata (assembly GCA_018584345.1). NCBI lineage: Eukaryota > Viridiplantae > Streptophyta > Pinopsida > Cupressales > Cupressaceae > Thuja > Thuja plicata. The sequence goes on from MU226169.1 coordinate 990,902, forward strand.
TTGAGTTTGTTTATCAATGTAGAAAGTATGATGAAGATCAGTATTTTCATATTATAAAGGTTGAGAAACTTTGTATGTAGTTGATTGAATTCAAGTTTCAAAGGTTTACATGAATATTTTAGTGAGCTATGAGTATATGTATTGTGATTAGTTCTCTAGTTGTTCAATGATGATAGAGTGGTCCAATATTTTGATCTGCATTGCTCCATATTACAATATCTTTCTCTGTGGATATGTGAAGAATGTTTGATACATTAATGTGTGTCCTTAATTTATATGGTTTGTGGTTTTGAGTTCTACAAGTGATTTTTCAAGATTGTGAGTCATTCTTGTTAATGTTGCTGAGGTTTGGTATAATTATGTTGATGATTCATGTAATTTGTGTTGATGTGGATGTTTTTTTTTGGCAATTCATGATTTTTGTGGATATTTATAGATTGTTTTCCTTTTGTATTTCTATTCACATTGATCATTGTAGTCACAATTGATTTTTTATTTTGATATGTTGATGTTCTTCATTTTATTGGCCCACATGATGATTGTAGCATGTGGTAGATGTTTGAGGTGTAATTCTTTGAGGTGTATAGTTTTTGAGAAAAAAAATATTTTAGTTTCTGCTATACCTTGGTTTACATTTCTTGTTCCTCATGTTATATTGTGTTGAGTATGGTTATATTTTTAGGCAGTGGGTGTGTGACTAACCTTGATGATCTTTCCAAGGTTATTTACAAGTATAAATAAATATAATAATTTTGTATTTGTGAGTGGATGTGTGAATTTTTATGTGTGTTGAGTTTATACATCTTATGATGGTAGAGAAGAATCGGGAAGAAAATGTTGTTTTCTTCTTCAATGCAACTAGTCTAGGAATTTAAAGGAGATGTTATTATGTAGTTTATATTATCTAGATGTGATCAAAATTTTCTTGTACAAGTAGTGAGAATTTTCCATTTTGAGCAGCGAACTCTAGGTAGTGTTCCTAAATGGATGTGCATTCTCATTGTAATACTTATAACAATGTATACTTATCTTGTGGGTTCATCCCCACCATGGTTTTTCCATTATGGAGGTTTACATTCAAAAATATTGGTTTTATGCATCATGATGTGTTGTTGACTTATTCTTTCATGGTTAATTATCAGATCTTAGAAAATTTTGAAGTTACTTAAGTTTTGTGAAAATGAATTCACACCCCCCTCAGTTGCCAGGCTTATTTCAAGTTGTTATATAATGCACATACCTTGTCTTGGAATTGATTAGTAACTAACATGATTTGGAGACTAGGCAGGTTATAACTAATGACAACAATCTTCTCATCACCCTTGATAGAGGAACCAACAATGACTATTTGTATCTGCTAGAGAGGGAGATTTAGGTAGACTTAATTTTACATAATCATATTCATAGATCTATGAGATGAAAGGATAATATATAACTAAAATTTTTAGAGAGAATTTTGATGTCCATGTATGAGGGGAGGCAAATATAAATTATTTAATAGGATACATATGTCAAAATTGATTGGAGAAATTTATAATATGGTGAAGTTACTATAAAGTTTTAGTGGCAATGTGAATGCCCATGATTTTGAGGAATGAATTTTTTCTTCAGTGAGATTATCATTTTTATTTGGATATATGCCTTGATTAGGAAAAACTCGTCAGTGATATGTTATATCATATAATTTTGAATTTTCCTTTGAATACTTTTTACTACATGTCCTCATATCACTTCTATGTCCTAGTTTGTACAAGATAGTGGAAAATACTTTTCTCTATAGAGGTAGATGCTGCTAATATTGATATTTATGATTAAAATTATTAGTTGCAGTGAGATAAAAGAAATAGGAGAGTGAATGATGCATTAACCATAAGGTTAGCAAGAGATATGCAAGTACACATAGGCCAAAGGATTCATCCTAAGCATTTTCAAGTGGGTAATGATATATGACATCCATTTCATTGAATAACAAAGGATTAATTATATCAAGGTTGGTGGGAATGATGGTTTTCCCTACAAGCTACTTAAATATGTAGAAGGCAAAGTTATTGTCATTGAAATTCATAGGAATGTGACTAGGGTGAATAAAGAGATGACCAAAGAGAAAGAAAGTAGGTATTCAAATCCTAATTAGTTATGAATAATTTTTAATGCAAATTAGAAATTGGTGTCCTCAATATTGATAAGGATGTGGCTAAATTTATCATTCATTGTTATGGAAATTTTTTTTTCTTGATAGTAAAGATTTTGTCAAAAAAAATATAGCTCAACCCTTGCTTTCATCACATTTAACACCTTAAATTATATTGAGATGATTGTAGATAACTATGACATAATGAAAATATTTGGATGAGAATTTTATTCAGACAACTCGTTCCCATTGGATTAAATTCGAACATTTGAGATGCATAACATGAAAAGTAAAACTTGATGGATGTAATGCATATCAATATAATTCAAATGAAACCTATCCTACCCATATATTGGTATCTCAAAGAGCCAAAATATATTAAGATGGTGACAGTGTATTACTAACAAACCCTAGCAAAAAAGTTTCCACATCAAGGAAGGCTCCTCCTTTTACCCAAAAAGTAACTAGACCAAGAGGATGAGGCAATGAAGAAAAATGCAAGAAGAGAAAAGAGTAGAAAAATACATATGGGAACTATCCATGAAGGAAAAAAAAAATAGAAAAGGAGAAGAATAAATAAAATGAAAAATAATAGGAAGTTGTCATAGAGGAAATAATTATTTATTCATTTACATCTCATCTTAACTCTTCCCAACTTGCTCAATATACAATTACCAAGGATGGATACATAGCTCTCATTGAAGGTGCAAATAAAATGATATTGGGTGAATTTGAATGCAAATAACATATTTTGACTCTTTTTTGCGATTGAAAAACCACTATTCACTTGGAAAATGAATCTTTATTTTTAATTGAACCAAGTATATTGTGTTGCGATGTCACTCAATTTGGATTTTATTTGAAGAGGAAAAAATGAAAGTAGAGAAGATCCATAACAAGTTGAATATGATTGATTTATTGAAAAAGATAGTGTCAGGGGAGAAGATCTAGTTTTACTTAGCTTCTCTTGGCATTGTCAAGATGTAAAAATGGGACTAAAGTGGGGGAACACCTCTAAGACTTACAATAATATTTGGATTTCAAGTAGGCTATTGTTGGATAGTGAAGTTCAACACATTGTCATTTTGACTTATTATCCACTTTCTCCAATTACAATTATTGTTGGAATTATATTTGGATTCTTATAAGAAAAAAGTGGTTAATGTTGATTTAATTTTTTTGTTTTATGTGAAAACTAGGTAGTGATATAAATATAAAATATTCCCTTTCTCATTGTGAATGTAGTCTTTTTTGGAAAAACTATGTAAATATAGTATATTTTGTTCTTTTTTGTTTACTCTTACATCTTTAATTTTATCTTTCAATATTGATTACTTGTACATGTTCAACATTTGTTGCATCTAAATTCATAACTACACATGTAAGCTCAATCCTTTATTTTAGAAACCCACACATTTTGAGAGGAATGTATATGGAAATTGAGAATAAAATCCTTTTAAGAGATATTGATGCAACTAATCAAATCCAATATTGTCGTCCTACTCAAAATAATCCTTGATCTTTTTATATTATATTTTTAAAGATGAAGGATTCTTTTGAGTAGTGTAAAAATATTCAATTTAAGTTGTTGCATCAGTAACTCTTAAAAATATTTTATTTTCAATTTGCACAGACATTCCCATAAAAATTTGTGAGTTTCTAAAATAAAGGAGTGAACTCCAGTACAAAAATTTATGAATTTAGATGCAGCATTTATGTTGAACACAAAGTGTACATAAACAATTTGGAGAAACAACATTAAAATTGTTAGACAAAAAAAGAGAGAGAATATAATATACTAGTGAACCATGAAAAATTAAAAGAACCTTAGTGTTAGGATTAAGTAATACTGAGAGGTGGGTGAATCAGTATTACACCACTTTAAACTTAAACTGAATAAATTCCAACTTAACCAGATAATTGCTAAAATTAAAAGAATATAAATAAAAAATACACAACTCATAACACCATGAATTTTTTCTCGAGGAAACCCTGGCCAAGGGAAAACCCCCGTGGAGATGGTACCCACAAATATGCAATAAAATTATATTGTCTAGGTTAGGAGAGCTATCCCTGTTAGGAGCTGAATATTACATTAGTACATTTCCTTGTTAAAGGAATACAAAATCTTGTTAAAGGTATACACTGAGATTAGTGCTCATACAATAAGAAATATGTCTTTGTTACAATGTATATAAAAAATGAACATAAACAAGCGTCTTCTATGCTTAGGTATTTCTAGTTGTATCTTGCATCATCATCTTCCTCATCCTAAAATCACAATGCATCCATTCATCTATTCAAATCCATACCATACTTTTCTTCTCAAAATTTCTTTGTATATATACATTTTACATATCCAATCGGCTTCCAAATACATCACAAAATGGAACCAATACTTATACAAAAAGTAAATACAAAGTCGGAATCCTTACACTACCAAAATATAGGTAATACAAAATTTGAATCCAACATAGCACATTTGGATTCCACGACATACTCTCTTAATCATTGAAACCTTTCATCTATCATGTATCATTGCTACTCTGTCTTCGTATGCCTTCAACATAGTGTAACTTACTATGATCAACTCCAAATCATAAGAGAAATTAACTCAAGGTCATATATATATATATATATATATATATATATA
>MU226169.1:995738-1028848 GCA_018584345.1 Thuja plicata
TATACCCTAAAATATGCTTTCTGGACTTAGTAATTTTGCAAGCCTTATATCCAAAAATGTGTTCCACTACAAGTGATCATTCATAACTGATGTTTTTCCATAAATGAAAAACCTAATGTGCTCTTGAAAACTCATAAATAATCCACTTTCCAACAATCTCTCCCCTTGGTATCTATGGCAACACTTAGTGAAAAATGACGAAGTGTTAATACATAAAAAAAAGTATTACACTTCTTTATCTCCTTTACATATTTACTACATTATTTTCTCTATTTGTCCTCTATACATTTTTCATATCTTCTCTTCTCCCCCTTTGACATTAACGAGAAAGGTATATAAAAATGTAGAATACATAACAAAATTGATACAACTACTTACCCAAAAATCTGGAACATCTTAAGCACATCTTGGAAAGAGCTTTCCAAGATCTTTACTTCTTCTTTCCAAGTCTTTATCAATATCTGACTCACATGAATTAGTCCATTCAGTGAAAAATATGATATCTTTGTTGTCTTTAACTCAGTAGGCATGTAACCAGTGAGAGCTTGCTCTATTTTCTCCATGTCTAAAAGGTGCATCTCAAGAATTCCTAAATTATGAGTAATTAAACTCTTTAGCATACCAAATATTCCCATAACTCTCCCTTTCTCTATCTTTGGGACACTCAATTTGTCCAATAGTCTAGACATTTCTTTGTCTAACTCCAACAAAGTGTGTGAGGGGGTCTCACAACCGTGTGTCAACTTATCTAGGATCCACCTTTCCTTTTCTATGATGTCCTCAATGTTCTCAAGATGTCTGATAGGATTTACGGACTAAATGTATAACTTCCTTCCATGTGTTACACAACTCTTTGCTTCAGTCATTGTTTTCCATAGTGTGCCCAAGTTCCATGTAATAAACTTCCATAATTCTAAATAACTTCTTTGCTAAGAATTTTTTCTTTGCATTCTCTTCAGTGATATTTTCCAAGGACTCATAGTGACTATCAAATTCACCAATTCCCTATTCAATATTTTTGCAGTGTCATTTCCTTGAAAAGTAAGAGGTATAGGTAGGAGTTTGTTGCAAGTATCAAATTCTCTTTCCATTACCCTTAACATTTTCTCACCTTTGTGCTCAGATCTCTCTTTCACATTTTCCAATGTGATGTAGGATAACTTCATCAACTCATCCTCATACATTCTCTCAATGTCAATTCTCAAAGTTCTATCTCCACTTAACAATAATAAAAATGAAGAAATAGATACACGAGTTTCTTGTTTTACTTCAACTTTATTTATTGCTTCCTTAGAAACATCAAATTCACTCTCTTTCTATTCTTCCTTCTCTGCCACTTTTAGATCAATTCTTCCTCTAATATTTGTAACATTATCAGTATTCCCTTCAAAAGTGTCACTAGTATCTTGCAAAGTGCCCAAAGACACAGGCACACCAGTAACAAAGAAATCTAGCAGCTTCACAATACTGACAAATTGGATATCATCTGCAACCTCTAATATATCAATTTTTACTTCTACTACCCTTGATGACTCACCTTTTAGAATATTTGTAGGCTTATTAGCCTCGTGAGATGAGGAATTTTGATGCTCAAACCGCATTAGAACATTTTCTACTTCCTTATGTGTTTCCTCAATCACTTCATCATATTTTATCCTCATTATATTCATCAATCTTGACTTAGTTCTCAACAAACGTTTTATAGAATTCAATATCCTTTCCATCTCGTTAAAAAAACAAGAGGTAACATGTCTTCAATGTATTGAGTTATGATTATTTCATCTTCAATTTGGGCTAACTTTTTTCTTAACTCTAATTTCTCATAAAGTTCCTCTAGTATACTACCTTGAACTTCTAATAGGTTATTCTTTAAAACAAGTAAATGATTGATGATTTTATCCTCAATAAAGAGTTGATCATATGCATCATACCTCTCATAGTATATAGTCAATGAAATAATTTTTCCCTGATCAATGATCCTCTTCTCCAGTATCTTCAAATCAGGTTTCCATAGTTGTTTCACCTCTATGCTCTTCTCTTCTACTTTCTTTTCTTCTTCTTTCTCCTTCAGAACTTCTATGCTCTATTTCTTAGGTGGAGAGTAATGTTTAGTTGATCTAGTGGTTCTCTTAGGTAATTCCTTGGGCTTCTCTTCCTACGATATTCTCTTTGGTGGTGTAGGTGTAGCTTTAGGTACATCAACTATAGTGGGAGATGAACTGATAACTTTCTTTGCTTCTGGAGGTGGTAGGGTTGCAAGATAAGTGCTCACCAACCCAGGAACACCTTCTATAATCTTCTTCCTTACCTCTTTTATCTCCTCCTTTGTAATACTAGCCTTGGCTACTAGATTAACTACCACATTTTCTACTTTCCTCTTCCTTGCTACTTGAGTATGTTCTTCCCTTATCTTTACAAACCTCTCTTCATAAGTTCCCCATCTTTCTTTGGATGCATCAATCTGTAAGGATGATACATGTTCAACTTGCATAGTCAAAACCTCAAAACTGACTTCATATCCTAGAGGATAACACCATTTCATTCTAGGTTGAAATGCCTCAAAGAAAACATAATCTGTTTCAACCATGAAATATATTGTATCCTTATACTTCTCTACCAAAGCCTCAGGTTTCCCCACTCTTTCTCTCATCTTCCTTTGAAATTTTTTGATTATCCCAAATAGTTCACCATCAACCCATGTACTATTTTGTCTTCTATAACTATGTGTAATCTGAATTCTAGTGGGTCCATTTTCCTTCCAAGCTCTAAGGTGCATACTAGGAAAGCTATGTATAATGTGGATGTACATGTGTATCAATAGAGACCCAAACCTGAATGCCTTTGACTTATCCTTCTTAATCTACCTCACATTCTCCAAAACCTACTGTGCAAGTACTTCACAAACCTTGTACTTAAAATTTTCCTTTACCATTTTATAGGCCATCATGATTACTCCCACGGATACCGAGTTAGGTTGGTTTTTGTATTGTAGTTTATATCCAAGAATCATGGAAACTAATCTAACATCTTGCTGAAATATGTCGTTAATGGTCATCACCCTCTTATCCCATATTAAATGCATTTGGGTTTCCACTTGTTTCCTTATGTTCTTCTACATAATAGGAATGACAACATATTTATCCAAACCTGTTATACCATGAATCAAATCGCTGCATATCTTCACTAGAAGATCTCAAACCCAAATGAATTGGTCGTGAACTCTTCTTAGAATGATTTTGATCCATTCCTCTTCATCAAATTCATAGATTTCTATCATTCAAATGACACTGAGATTCTCAAGATGTGTAAACCCTTCTTTCCATTTTTTATCTGCTCCAATCATGTCCTTCATCTCCTTATAGATCTCAAAGTCTCCTAGAGATTCATACTTATAGTGAATGTAAGCCCTAATGTCTTGGACATGTAGAACATCATAGGGTGTTTGTGAGAATGCACCTTTGGGAACATCTTCAGTGGATTTAAATGAATGTTCCTTAAATCTATATCTAGGCCTTTCAATGACATCAAAAACCAATAAAGTGTCCACAACCAAACTTTGCAAATAATATAAAAAACCTCTTTTGTGATAAATCAGTGAATTTCTACTTCATCCAATCGCACAATGTACTTTCTTCTTTGGTCTTCTGCTCAAATCTTTGTTCTTCTTCAGCTCTCCTTCTTTTAATGATGAATAGATAACTTTCTTCAATTTTCCTTATACTTTGCTATGTAAAGAAATGACATAGTTCCCCATAAACTTATCACTACACACGGTCCATTCAACTAATAATCTAGAAATCATAGGACATGTCTTTCAAAGCTATGCGATCATAGATATATGATCCATAGCATCTCTACCAACTCTCCTTAATCTTGCAAGAGCTTAATCTCCATAATTAGGGGATGGATAGATTTATGATGTTACTATCCAATGCTCCCCCTAAGGCCATGCTTGGTCATCTAGGTTGATGTAGCAATGTAAGCATCAGTCGAAGACTCTCCCTAAACCTTTTCCTCCCTTGGTTATTTTACCTTCCATACCTTATCACTATTCATATCTCCTGCTTTCCTAAAATGACTATTAAATTCATCTACAATACTCTTAACATAACCAATATTGTTCTTTGCATCAATAGGTGGAGGTCCACTTCTGTTCTTAGTTCTAGTTGTATATACAAATCCTCTCTATGTGTCCTAGATTATGAAATTTGTAGCATGTAGCATGTGGCATGTTCTTATTAATATGTACTTTACAATACATTGCGATGTGCCCAAAGTTATTGCATCTATAACATGTGATCTTAGTTGTTGCTCCTTCTCTAGTGTAATCTTACATTATTCTTGATTGATCAGGCTTCCTGCATTCATTTTCTCTCTTCTTATGTCCAATCTTGTTGCATCCAAAGCATCTCCCTTTGAAAGGTCTTATCTAATCTTTAGGTTCTCCAAGAGTAGGTATTTATTCATCAGTCTTCACTTTAGATTTATCTTCCTAAGTCTTTTAACATTCAGATTTATTGAAGCCAACTCTAGTCTTTTCTCCTTTAGGTTTTTCCCTATCTCTTTGCTCATCAATATTATCACTTCTCATATGAATTTTTTCAATATCTAACTTAGCCTCAATAAGTTCTCACTTTATGATATGATTATATTTCTCTAATTCCAAATATTTGTTCTTATAGTCATCCAGTTCAATCTACATTTGTCTCATTTCAATATTAGCATCTTATAAGGTTTCTTCAATTTTGTTTCTGTCATCTTTCACCTTTTTAATCTCTTTATCTATTTGAAAATAAATAGTTTCATGATCAATCTTCAAAGTATATTTCTCTTGTTCAATTTGTCTTATCTGATCTAAAGTATCACTCTCTAAATCCTCTTTTACCTTATCCATAAGATCTTGTCTATGAATCCTTGATAGTTCAAGTTTTTACTTCATTTTCTTTATGAAATCCTCTGCTCTCCTCAATTTGAATTTCAAGTCACCATTTTCTGCTTTAGCCTTTTCAAGGCCTTCAAGTGCCTCTTAAAAGTTTTCTTCCAAACTTTCAGAATCCATCTTGATCTCCCTTAAGCTGTAAGAATTTTTTTCCAAGGGCCAATAGCTTTGATACCAATTGTTAGGATTAAGTAATATGGAGAGTAGGGACGAATAAGTATTTCAACACTTTAAAATTAAACTTAATAAATTCTAACTTAACCAGATAATTGCTGAAATGAAAAGAACATAAATGTAAAACACTCAACTCATAACACCATGAATGTGTTCTTGAGGAAACCCTAGCCATGGGAAAACCTTGGCGTGATGGTACCCACAAATATGCATTGAAATTATATTGTCCCTATTAAGAGATCACCTAGCCCTATTAGGAGTTTAATATTACATTAGTACTTTTCCCTGTAGAAGGTATATACTGAGCTCATTGCTCATACAATAATAAATATGTCTCTAACACAATGTATATAAAAGATAAACATAAATAAACATTTGTTATTATTAGGTAGTTCAAGTTGTAGCTTGCATCATTATCTGTCTGATTTTGACATCATGATACCTCCATTCATCTGTTCAGATCTATATGATACTTTGCTTCTCAAAAGATATTCATATATATACACTTTACATATCAAGTCGGCTTCCAAATACATCACAAAATGGAACCAAAACTTGTAAAAAAAGTAAATACAAAGTAAGAAACCTTACACTACCAAAATATAGGTAATAAAAAATTGGAATCCAACATGTAGCACATTTTGATTCCATGTCATACTCCCTCAATCATTGCAACCTTTCATCTATCTTGTATCACTGCTACTTTATCTTTGCATGCCTTCAACATACTATAACTTATTGTGATCAACTCAAAATCATAAGAGACCTTAACTAAAGGTCATATATGATGACATGTAACTAGTTGAATGTTTGAAGATGTTAAGTTGATCACCAAAATGTAGAAGGATAATGCAAGTCATTAAATCTGTTAATAGATTGTATTGTCAGTGATGTCAAATTAATATAATATAATAATTTATAATCAAAGTGTCATTTAGACTTCTGAGAATCAAAGAGAATAATATTATTCTTTCAGTAATGCATAAAAGATAAGCATTCATATTATGACTTCAAACACCAACGGTTAGTGGACACCGATAGATAGAGATCATTGAAAGTCAAGTCATAGTGATGCTTGAGCAATAACACTGACGAGCTTTACCAATGAGCTTAATCACAAGCATAACCGATGGCTAGAAACATAGTGTAAACTGACAGAGAAGCATGAGGAGAAATGGAGTGTTGATCAAAGCTATCAAAGAGTTAAATACCGAAATTAACTTGAGTTCAAAATTGACAAAATATCTAGCCGGCAGAGCTAAATAAATACTTAACTGCTATTTATCTTTGTTTTCATCGATAAGATAAAGCCAGAGCTAAGTACTGTATTTAAAGTTGTTTTGTCTAGTTGGCAAGAAGATTTCAGCGAGATAAAATAATATTTATTCTTTAAATCTAATTGGCGAGAATTGTGGATCATGCCAAAATCAAGCAAATGAAGAACCTAACAATGGTGATATCATGTCTATAAAGAGACAACTCAATTCATTACGAATTGGAGTGGTGGGTGAATGAATGAAAAGAGGATGATGAAGAGAAACTTATGAAGAGCAACTTCATACAGTCTTGATCAACAAGCTGAGGAAAGAGCTAAAGTTTTCTATGGACACTGAGAAACATTGAAAAGCATCACTGAGCATAATCAAAGTGGAGAAAAGGTATAAACTGAGATATATTGATTAGGATAGTTTTATGAGATTATAGAAGATCTAAAAATCTGCAAGTATAAGTTGTATATGTTAACAGATCATACTATTTTAGTTTAACCATTGATTCAGAAAGTCTCTTAACCGAGTGGGATTTAAAGATCCTTTCTATATTGAGATACATCCCAAGGAGTATCAAAAATTTTGATCATGAAGATAGCATGAGATGCCAGATACCTATTGATAGGCCAGGTGAGTGTTTGATCAAGGAAGTTAGCATAGAGATGCCCGATATCAAGTGACAGACTAAAATTTTAAATCCTCTAACAAGGTAAAACCTAACAGTGTGTTTGTAACCTTTAATAGGGTTGGATCTTCACCGAGCTCACTTCAGAAGAGTGAAAATTTTAGGTTATCGGTCCCAAGTGGTTTTTCCCTTAATAGGTTTCCACATTAAAGATCCATGTGTCAATGTGTTTATGAGTCATTACTTTAGGGTTTTGCATTACACTTAACTTAATTGGATTGATCGGTATACTCTAGATAATTTATTGTCTTTTAGTAAATTAACAGACTGCTATTCGGTAAACATACAGTAGAAGGTTTTACAAAGCATTGCAAGTAGTAGTAATTTGATAAAAGTATTTGGAGCCATTCATCTTATAGGACTAAAGATAACTAGAGGCTTAACATTATGGTACTAAGTGTTTGGGTTGATTATTGGATTATTTTTAAGGCCACTGATTCAACCCCCTCTTAGTTATTACTAACAATATATTCCAAAATAGTTTCCCCTAATCTATGACGACTGCATTCACCATAAACTATGTTTGTTGGACACAACTCTACACATGTACCCTGCAAACTTCTTTCTGGACTTAGTCATTTTTCAAGCCTTACCACCAAAATAGTGTTCCACTCTAAGCGATCATTCATAACTAATGTGTTTCCATAAATGAAAACCCTATTTTTTTCTTGACCACTCCTGAATGAGACACTTTCCAACACTTAGTGGTGTATAATTTCATGATTTTTTGGATCCTAATTTAGTATGTTTTCATTATAATTTGCATCATACGAGTTCATAATTATACTTAATGAATACCTAAATCCAAATATGGTTCCTCTATCCCTTCAATCTTGGTTAAATTGAGGTAATCCATTATTTATAACTTATCTCCTCTATCTTTCTTCTAATAGAATAATTCATTTTGTCTCCTAGGCCCTATGTTTCTATTTGAAGCTTTAGTGTTCTATCCAGACCTCCAAACTAGTTATCAAATCTTTTCTCGTAGCTACTAATTTTATGGGATCCATAGTTCATGTTTGGGCCAAAATATGTGGTACATAAAAACTCAACCATTAGCCATATATTACCTTTCATTTTAAGCCCAAATTTAAATTGGATCCTTGTCTTGGTTATCTAACAAAGGATTAAGATTTCCAATCGAGTCTCTTAATTCTATCTCCCAATTTTGTACAAAAGCAGCCCTCTCACTTCATTTTTGTAAGATGAAATAAATGTCAAGGTTGGAACCCTGATTTATAGACATACTATGATATGAGGACTTGCAAATGAATGTTCTATAAATCTTCTATCACACATTCAAGCATTCAAACCATTTTCAACGTCATGATGTAGCTACAAAAATATTATGATGATGACTAGAAGATCACTAACTAATGATTGACTTGTACCCTTTGTCTTTATATTTGTATATGTTTTATTTTTATCTTTATATCTACATACATATGCTTTAAATCTATACTTTTTAAATTCTTTCAATCATACATGTATATAATTCTCATCTAGGTTTTTCTTGATCACATCGGGGTAGATCTTTCCATTATAGTTATGCACTTTAGCTTATAGCAATTTAGAAATAATCTAGATTCACAAGCACTAAATACATTATATTTGACATATTGGCTATTGATTGAGTGGGAAATCAAAAAACTGGGTGGTTTAAAAAGGAAAAACCCTAAATAGCAACTCACACACACATTTCTCATATTTATATGTTCAAAAGATCCCAAAAATAGTTGTGAGAACTTTTAGGATATTTTGGCACTAAGGAATTTAGTCTAAAAATTTTCATGAAAGAAAAACCTAGATATAGAATAAATGAGGTGTTATTTACCCGAGTACAAAATGACTCAACCATTCTATACCCTATAAAAAGTAGTAAATTTACCTCGTGCAGTCAAATACAATTCTCAAGATCGCATAATATTAGTTATAACTATCATGATTTTCACAGTCAAAAATTTAGATCTAAGTCTTTATTTACCTTATTTCAATCCAATGTTCATTCAATATATCTTAATATATTTGTACATATATTTTTAGTCTACTTAGATTATTCCTTGCTTCATTCTTTTTTTATTCTAAGTAGCAAAGGAATAGAAACCCCAAAAGTGAAAATATTGTGTTACCATCCCTCTCACTAGGTTGTGCTGATCTGAATTGTCTTAAGGTAGTTTCATATTCTAAGGTGTGTCATGAATTGGGAAAAATGGGATTTTAGGTGATCCACTCTTCATACATCACATTTTAGTTAACCTGTCTCTTTCATGCATTATGCCTTTTATTTTTGTTAGTTAGATCATGTATGTGCTTTTAAATTATAGGAAAATAACAAAAGCATAGTAATTTTCATTTTATTTATTTATATTTCATTGTATTTACATGTTATTTTACAAAAAAAAAAAAAAACATATTGCAAATTTTTTAATTTATTATTTGTCATGGTTTTCTTTAACAATGTCTAATTGTTTTATGAAATATTTTAGAGCCTTTGATGAGTCATTTAGTAGTGAGGGATTTTATATGTTATATTAATCTCTTGATGAATTATTCTTTACTCAATCTTCCTCTACAACTCCTAGACCAATATTTTACCAAAAAATGCTTCTAAACTTGCTTCATCTAATTGACTATATTAATAAAGTTAAAAAACTAAGGATAGTTGTTCAGCTTGATCTTGAGATAATCCTAAAGCAACAAAAAGCCCTATGATTTTTGTTAAAGGATACAATTAACATACTTCCTTTCAAACTCCTAAAATACCAATCATAACTATGAAAGGGAAATAAAAAAATCCTTTGGAGTTTATTAAGAATTATCAAGTAGTTTCCTATACTTAGAATATGAGGAAAAATCATCAACCTGCCAATCTAGTTGTGTATTACCCTCTTCCATCTTCTTAGCTTGTGCTTCCTCCAACATGTCATCTTCCTCTAACTCTTGGAATGGAGTATGATCTGGTATCTAGTAATTACATTCTACTCCCTCCATGATATCTCTATGGGAATATCTTCAAACTTTCCCTAATTTTCATTACGAATTAAAATAAACACTAACAAACCTATGTGTTTCATCTCCAATGCAAACCAATATAACTTCTTTACTGGAGTGAATGCATTCAAAAAATACTAAAGCTTAGATTTTTTTTAAACAAGATGAGTTACCTCCAAAGGAGATTAAACATCAGCAAGATTCTCCTATGGTTGATAATATTTCAAGACTTAATATTTGTAGTATTGACTAGTTTTGCATGATAAAAGGATATATTTATACACTCAAAACTAATTATATACCTATTCATGGATTTGATAATTTTGCAAAAAAAACAATGGTTATTATTATTACTTTACCTATTAAAGTGGGTTTGTTTATTTTGTCTACTCATATTCATGTCATCCCTAGCGCTCTTAATTAGAATCTCATCTTGGGTACACCATGGTTACATGTCATTCAAGTTGTCCTCTAAACACATCATTGCAAAGTGAATTTCATTTAAAATAAAATTTGTACACTAATATTTTTGATGATAAAAATATTAAATTATTTTCTTACTCAATTTGATGCTAAGCATGTTTTTACTCTGGTTCAACAAGAGACACCTTCATCTCCTCAAAATAATTCTTCTCCTACTAGTGTTGCTTTTGACGATGATTGGGGATCCTTGGATTTTACACCCTCTTTTATAATAAAATATAAGCTTCCATGAATGGAATCTAAAAAAATGAACCCACTCATGAACCTAAGATGACTTTCGCTCTTCCTCACCAACTTAGTAACAAATTTGTTCTAGAGCTTGAAATTCTAATGAGTCACCAAAAACTCTCAGAAAATCTTATTTTTATGAAATGGAGACCTATGAAGCACTATTATCTCTTTGTAATATATCTTCTTGGTATGGTCTGATTATCATCTTCTAGCTAAACATGGTTTTAGTGGTAGTGGATGTTGAATGCATAAATAATGTATTTAATTTTATTAGAAAATGATGGAAATAAACATTCTTTTGGCCTAGGGTACAATCCTTTCAAGTTGCCTAATCAATATCACAGAATTTCTATCAATGTTAAAACTAGCTCTTCTAAACATCTCTCTCTTTTTAATTTGTATCTTTTTAATGATTATGACACATCGGGGATACCTCCCCTTGAATTTTTTAGTTTCAATGACTCCTTGGTTGAATTCTTAGGAGGTTATGAAAATCTCCCTCATTATAATCATAATCATGGTTTTCCTTACTATTTAAATGTGAAAGAATAATTTGCGAAAGATTATAATCCTAAAAAGGTACTTGAGTTTCCTTTTCCTATGGATATCCCTCAACTAAGTAATCTCTTGATTACTGATACTATTTATGTGTTAACGAATTCTTATAATTTCAAAAAAAAAGTTATCAAAATTATAAAATGTTTAGATCAACATGAATAACACAAGATTTCTTCTCTGCTTCTTGAGTTTCCTAATATATTTGCTTGGAAGTATTCTACCAAGGTTGTGACTAATAATATTTTTCTTCTTTCTAATGCAAAACTAGTAAAGCAGACGATTCAAAAAATGAATCCTAAAATTTATTTACTTCTGAAAGTTAAAATTTAAAAACCTCTTGATGCTTGTTCTACTCATCCTATTGATTATTCTCCTTGGATTTTGAACATTGTTGTTGTTCCTAAAGGTGAGAATAATATTGTAATGTGTATTGACATTTGTGATCTCAATAAGGCTTCTTTTAAATATGATTTCCTCTTCCAAACATAAACATGATAGTACATTCTATAGCTAAACATGTTTCAGTATCCTTTATGGATGGTTTTTCTGATGGTTATAATAAAATATTCATTCCTCCTCAAGATCAAAAGAAAACCAAATTCAGAACACCTTGCTGAACCTTTTGTTGGGTTGTTATGGATTGAAAAATGTTGGTGCTACTTATCAATGTACTATGAAACTTACCTTTCATGATTATATTCAAAATATTTTAGAAGAGTATGTTGATGAAATTTTAGCAAAATCTATTGCCCACTTGGACTATGTTCATATTCGTAGACAAACATTTGAATTTTTTAATCAATATAACATGTGTTTGAATCCCCAAAAATATTCTTTTGGTATTGATAGCCACATAACTTCTCAGATTTATAATTTAAAATAGGGGTATTGAAGTTGATATAGAAAAGATTGATGCTATTTCAAATATTTTGCCTGCCTGTAATATATCACAACTTCACAGTTTACAAGGAAAAAATCAAGCTATTAGTAGGTTTGTGTCACACATTGTAGATCAATCAATTCCTTTTACTTTAGCATTAAATAAGGATAACACCTTTTCATTGAATTAAGACTGTGAAAAGGCTTTTCAGAGACTTCTACAATATCTTGGTAATTCTCTAGTTTTAAACCCATGTTTACATAATTGACCATTTCTTCTATACATTTTTTAATCTTCTAATACTCTTTCATTTGTCTTATCTCAACGTAATCAAAATGGAAAAGAGTGACATGTTTATTACATAAGTTTTACTTTACTTGACTATGAAATCTGATACACTCTAATAGAAAAACAATACCTTTCTTTGGTATTTTCCAGTCAAAAGTTAAGATATTATCTCCTTAATGTTGAAATTCATGTTATCATAAAGTTTAATCCTTTTAAAGAATGTTTTCTCTAAGAATGATCTCTCAGGATGTCTTATAAAGTGTGTGATTATATAAAGAGAATTTGATCTCAAATTGTTTTCTCAAATAGAAATCAAAGGATAATCTTTGAATGATCATTTGACCAAAGCTCCTTCACTCGATACTACTTCTAATCCAACTTATTTTACTAATGAATATTTTCTCCCCATAAATATCGATAACACATGCGAGTTATACTTTGATGGATCTAGGTGTCAAACCAGATCCAATGTTGGTGTTATATTACTTTCTCTTGTAGGAAATCCAATTCCTCTATCATACCATCTTAAATTCCTTTACACTAATTATATTTTAGAATATGAAGCCCTTATCATTGGACTAAATTTGGCTTTATCCCCTAATGGGAAACATATACATATCTTTGGAGACTCATAATTGTTTGTGAAATAAATTAATGGTACTTATAAAAAAAATAATATTCTAAATTATCTTAATATTGTGACCTTTCCTTATCTATGCTAAATAAATTTAGATCTTATTCTATTATCTCTTTACCTTGAAAGGATAATAGACACACTAATGCAATGGAAAGTGTTACTTCTCTTATTTCATTTGACAATCACATTGAGAGTTATCATTTTACCATACATCAACTTGTGGATAATACTATTTATGAAAGGTCTAATCATGTAACTTATTGTTGTACTCTTGATTCTCATGAATGGTATTCTCACATCTTTATTTTTATTTACAAGATGGTACTTTCCCTAAATCGGCTACAAGAAACAATAGATCTCAAATTCAAAATATTTCTAATCGATACATCAATCTATCCAATGTGGTTTATAGATGACCTTATAATGGTCTTCTTTTATGATGCCTTAATAAAACTAAGATTCTTGTGACCCTTGAGAAACCTCATTAAGTTTACTGTGCGGTCCATTTAGTAGAAAATATTTAGTTAACAAGTTACTTTGTATGGGATATTATTAGAAAACAATGGGATAAGATTATTTCTCTTTTGTGATAAGATGTCATAAATGTTAATAACATAATAATCTGTTTCACTCTCCTACTCATGAAATTTAATCTCAGGTAGCTTCATGGCCCTTTAATTTATGGGGATCATATGTTATTTGAATGATATATCCTCCTTCACCACAAGGACTATTAGTATTATGATATTTTTTGAGAACAAATGAAGAGAGATCATGAGTGGATGCATAATTGGTTGTGCTTGATGGAAATGTATCCAGTTATCATGGTTATAGTCATCGGTAAAATCTATACATGATCGGAAAAGTGTACATCAACTATGTATGTTGACTCAAGTTCATGAAGAAAAGTATAAAACACATATTGTGGTAGCGATCGATTTGAGGAAAGATTCAAATGTTGCGATCAAAGATATAGTATGTATATGGTATGTGGAATCCATGATTCCAACTGCAACAATTTATCTCAAATTTTTAATAAATTGTGTTTTGAGTGAGAAGGCAATTTACCTATCTAATCACCGATCAGAGTTTCATATTAATTGGACTAAGGAGGTGGATTTGAAGCTGACATATTAATTTTAATATTGGTAATAAGTTTGATGATGACATACTGGATATTTTTCACACTAATTTCAAGGAGGTTGGCTAATCTTTTGAGAACACTCTGGTGGAAATTTATAGGTATTGTGTGACCTAATGATAGTCTATATAAGAAGCACTAAATTGTTTAATTTAGGGTTTCAATCATATTTTCATATTAGGTGATCATGAACTGAAGGAGAAGAGATCAGTATAGTGTTAGGAAGGAAAGTAGCAGAAAGAATCTTATAGGAAATCAATGCCATTCTACATATCGACATATCTTGTTGTTCCTTAACAATTGTAGGAGGTTAAATCCCTTTATAAGGTGAACTTTAATAGGTTCTTATTTATGAATCCTTCAATAGAGTAGCATTTTTAATAAGGTTTGAAATCCTCTAGCGAGGTACATCATAGTAGATCTTATTGTAATCCTAACAGTGTGCTAATAACTCCTAACAAGGTGAACCCTCAAAAAAGGTATTTGTATATCCCGACAGGGAAAACTCATTTACTATAGTATTGGGCTTGTTTATGTCATCCCCACCATTTTTGTGTCCCTCTTACAAAGGTTTCCATGATAAAATATCTGTGTTATGTGTGTTGAGGTTGTGGATGCTTGATATTATTTAGTTTTATTTATTTACTTCAGTTATATAGTTTGCAGTTTGGAAGTTAATAGTGTAGATATTCATATCAGTGTTTAAATTTGTTCATTACCTATTTGTATTGATTCACTCCTCCTCTTAGTCATAAGATTTCCAAAAATTGGTATTAGAGCATTGGTCCTCCTTGTATTAAGCCTAATTTTTTGAGGAAAATTGTCCCTATAAGTTAACATAGATAGATACAAGTATGAAAAGAAACTTGAGAATGCAAGAAATGTTATCTATGAAATGAAAGAAAATTTGAGGCATTCCCTTGCTGGGATTAATGGGAAGTAGTGTTGAGAGGGGAGGGGTGAATCAATACCTCTAAAACTTTTAACACTTTTCAATTTTCATCTTTAGTAATCAATCTTTACTGTATTACCAACCATATCTGATGTTCTTTCTTATGCATGTAGTATTAATTCATAAACTTAATCATATGAAACATTCATAGAAAAATTCATGAAAGTAATAGACACATAACACAAGATGTGATATCACAGAAAACTCCTATTAGGAAGTAAAAACTGTGGTGGGGATGGCACCCACAAAACTTCACTATCTACAGAATGGAAGGGAGTCGGTAAAGGCTTACAATTGATCATTTCTTATGATCTACCCTGTTAGGATTATTAATGTAGAGACACATTAAGATCTAATATGTTAAGATATTTTAGCAACACTAATGAAGTGTGCACTTGGTTAAGAGATTTACAATAGGACTGTTAAGTCCACCTTCCTTGAAAGGATTTCTTAAGTGTACCCCATTTGTTAGAATGTGTACAATATGTTTGACCTGATTGTATGCAATCTATAATTTCTGATTACAAATCCTTTAAAGCTCACAGAATATGAATATTACCTATAGTGATTTATTAATACCTTTTCCTGCTCGTCGGTAGCCTGTGTTATGTTCTTGAAAAATGATTTGATCTTTGTCTTTGTTGTTGCATGAATTATCTTATCTAATCCTTAGATTCTCTCAATGGCTACAATCATCTTCGAACAACATGTTCAAAATTGATTGAGCATCTATTTATACAAGTATTTGACCTATTTTAGAATCACACATTACAATGTTAACTCTAGGTCCAAGGTATACAACTTGACCTTGATCCTTTAGTTTGCATGTTTTAAAATATTTAAACTGATAAAAACAATAATAAATATATTTCTTTCTGTGCACGTAATGGATTTAAAATAAATCAAGAAGCTAAAATAAAACTTGAGTGATTTATTTGACGTGGAAAGTCAGATCCACTTTTTTTGGGATGTAACTGACTGTCGGTCCTTTTTTTTCACTGTGAAATCAAAGCCTATCGGTGTTCCTTCATTGAAATGATTATCAGGTTCCACTCTTTACTATTTCATTTTGTTGCACTGTTGGTTACTCATCGGGTTCCTTTGTACTTTTTATCATTGGGTAACACTGAATAGTGTTTGACGGGATGATTTGTACTTGGCAGTATTGGTAACCTTTGCGTCAGGTAGTGATGTGTCCTGTCTGTCAGTGTAATATAAATTGATGGTGTTCATCATGTTTTTCCTTGTATATACTAATGGAAAAATATAATGTCTTCATCCCATGCTAAGAGAAGAGACGTTGCTGAGAAATTGAGTGAAAGTTGAGACTACATTGAACAACTATCTGAGGGAAGTTTTTTTGAAGAATATGAGGAAGAACTTGTAGATCTTATGGATAAAAATAGTGGACTCAAAATAGAAGTGGCAAATCTAAAAAGAGAACTTGAAATTCAGTCTTTTAGGATGGTTTAAGAAATTGAAAAAGAAGAGTTGTTGAGGATGCTAAGAAAATTATTGAGGATGCTCTAAATTCTAAAGATGAAACCCTAACATAAAAGTTGGAGCAACTATTTAGATTGGAGCAAGAGGTTGTTATATTATAGGAACACTTACATGACACAAATGAAGAAAAAAATGATATTAAAAGATAAAATGAGGGAATAATGAAAGAGAATGAAAATTTAAAAGAAGGGTTGAAAGTTGCAAATAATTTGCTGTATAAATTCAGAAAGAGTTATCCTAAACTTGATGAACAACTTGTAAGATAGAGGATGAATGTGGAGAAACAAGGTTTAGGATTTTCAAACTTGGAAGCAACTGAATCTTTTGGCACCAAGGACATCAATGCAGGAAGCAAATCAACACCCAAGGTAAGCAATAACACTTACAAGAGAAGTTATAAACTGGTATAATTTAACTGTCATAAGGAAGGTCATACTGATAATGTATTTTTAGGTTAAACCTATTAGACCAAATGTTATACGTAGAGTTTCTACTACTAGATCAGAAAAATCCTATGGTAGAACTGATAACTAAAATCATGGACCTAATTCATTTCATGGATTTTCTTATTATTGCAACAAATTTGCACATAGAGATAATGAGTGTAGGAAAAGAATCAATAACTAGTGGTTATATGATTACAACAGTCAGAGACCTATCAGTTAAGGTAACTAGTCAGATGCTACATGTTCTAACTATCCAAACTATGGAAACATGGCTATGAATTGCAGATTTAGGTCATTGAGAGGCAATATTAGATCTTGGACTCCAACAGGTATGGTTTATTATGTTTATAACAAAGTTGGTCATCTTGCTAGGTCATGTAGAGAAAGAAAGTATACTAGAATTCAACTCACAAACACTGATGAAAATGCTGAAGGAAAGGAAAATGATAATGCTGATGATGTAAGAAATGATATGAAGAAGACATGGGTGAGGAAAGGAGACTTGAATTTGTCAAGTTGATTGAGGAATCCACAAGTACAGGAAATGTGGAGAATCCATTGGTGAATGAAGCAAATTATTTTTTTAGGGGGAGCACTTATAGTCAAATCTTTTATTGATACCCTAGATTTAGGAGTAGTAAGATTCATATGCATTTTGAGATGCCTATTTGTGAGTTATGAAGGTTAGTGAAGATAAAGTGTTTGTGTGCATACAATGATTATTATGTTTTAACCATTGTGGTTGGTGGAAAGAACTATTTGACCATTATGTATAATGATAAATTCTCAAACATTATAAATATGAGAAAGTCAAGTTACATTCTAACAAATTTTACTAAAGAGAATTTGATTACATTCCATATTGAGAGTTATTTTTGTTTGTGGATTGAGTTTCAAGTAGTAAATTCTATTAGTTGTCAAATAACCCTAATCGATGAAGTCAAGGTTATAGCTTGAATTGCAAATATCTTTATAGGAATTGTTGTTGTTGTTGTTAATTATTGACATTATGGATACTCTAGTTTTGGTTGACATCGTTAATGAGCCAAGACCCATAGTCAAGTTAAACTAGATGAAGGAAAATTAAAATGATCCATTGGGTGTCATATATTTTATACCCTATGGTATGTTATTGACTGAAGATATTTGTTTTTTCATACCTGCAAGCTGGAAGAACATGGAGTTGATGACATCTATAATAAATTCCTTACTTTGAGCGAGGATGTGAAGGTGAAAGATGAACATATGCATTTGGTACACAAAGGTTTCACTTATGCTGCTGATATACCTGATGATTTTCACATATAATAGAAAATATATGTATTGAAGAGAGTCCATGATCAATTCATAATGCTAGACAAGCCACACAAGATTAAAAAGGAGTTAATAAATATAATTACTAGATTATGTGCAACCAGTGTGATACTCCTAAGAGTTATTTTGATTGTCATTAGCTTTTGTCAAAGTCATATTAACTAAGTCATTCGGTCAAATGAGAAGGAAGTATAAGAGTTATTTGGTAAAGCATACCAAGTAGTTGGTAAAGACAATTGATAAAGCAAAGAGCGTTAGTCACCAAGTAGAGAAAAGCACTGAACAATGCATAAGATTTACCAAGCTCAAATTTCATGTTACCGAGTCATTAAGTTAGTTACCAAGCAAGGAAAAATTATTAAAAAGATAGATCAGATCAATATTTAATGAAAAGCTATGGTAATCTAACAGATTCCAAAGATGAAGAAGTTAGTTATAAGATCTACGATTCAAAAAATCAAGAAAAAAACTATGGTAAAGATTAAGAGGAAAAAGTAATGGTGTTGCCTCCAAGAAAATTTAAAGTTTTGAGGTGATGGTTACATGGTTCACTGAGTACCAAATACATCAAATTCATTCATAAGGATGATCTGACGGTCGAGAATAACAAAAGGAAAACCTAAGCAATAAGATTAAGAGGCAAAACATTGTTTATATAAAGGATAAATTTGAATGGGAAAGAGTTGTTTTTATTGTTGAGTTGAAGAAAATTTGAAGTGTGGATGAGAAAAACCAAGTACATAGAAGTTACAATAGAAAAATGTAGATGAATGAGTTTGATGTTACTGAGTGAAGTATTATGTAAATAAATCATTGAGCAGAGAGAGTCTAAATAGCATGTATTGATACATTTTCATAGACATTTTGTATAAATTTTCATAGAGTGAAGAAGTGTGTAAGTCCTATTATTGGCTAGGCCCTAATAGGTCTCATTTTTTAAATCCTTTAATAGGGTACATCTCTTAGATTAGAGATTGTAAAATCCTTTAGCAAGGTAAAATGTATAAGTCTTTTTATACTCCTAACAGGGTAAGCTATCAGAAGTAGATAAATATTTTATCTCTGATCTAGCAAACTTTTTACTATAGTAGTGAAGTATTGTGGGTGTCATCCCCACCAAAGCTTTTTCCTCTAACCAAGGATTTCTGTGTGACCAAAAATCATGGTGTTATGGGCTATGTTTTCATTCTTTGATTTATCTATTTCATGATTTTTATCTACAATGTATGCAGTTTGTTAAATGATTTAGTTTATATGTGAAAACATTTTGAAGCATTGATTCACCCCTCTCCTCCCAGTACTTAACTTTCCATACAAAATCCAAAAATTGGTATCAGAGTTTGGACTCTTCAAATAAGGGTTTAGCCACCTGAGAGTAAAAGATCATAGCAATGGAAATTTTTAGGAAAGCTAAGAAGATTGAAAGTCTTGAGTTTGAATTGGAAAGTGCACAGGAGGTGATTAATGATCTAAGAAGAAAATTGGAAAAATCATTAAGGGGAATAAAGCGCCCATGTGATGAATTTAATTATATACAAGAACATGTATGTACTTGAGATGACATCTGAAGGAAGTCTGAATGATGAATTTGAAACAACCATTACATAACTAATGGAAAATAATGATGCACTTACCCAGCAGTTGAACCTGATAAAGAAAGATCAAGAAGCACAAGTAATCAGAATGGGTGAGATACTTGAATCTAATAGAAAAATTGAAGATTCTCAAAGAATGGCAGAAGAAGACAAGAGATAAAATAAGGAAAGACTAACTGAAAAAATATAATAAGATCATGAGAATGACCAAAACTCATTATGCTATGACCGACCAAATAGTAAGTGTAAATCAAGAGATAACAAGAAAGGAATTTGAGAATCAAACACTGAAGTCTGAGATTGAAAGATTGAATAGAGAATTGAAAGTGGAAAAAGAAGAAAATGAAGTGATAAAATGAAATGAAGAATAATTAAGGACATTAGATAAACATCTTAGAATTCAGAAACAATGGAGAGATAAAACTGGACTTGAATTCACTGAAAACAACACCACTGAGAAAGGAGAGTCCTCTAAAAAACCGGACAACCAAGATACTGCTTCCCCACCAAAGACAAATAAGCCAACTTGCCATTAGTGTGGGAAACCTATTCATACAACCAATGTCTACAAAAGCAAAAGAGGTAAATCACCGAGCATTCCTAAGTTTCATGGTTACAATTATAACTGCATTAGATATGGACATCAAGCATTTGAATGTAGATAAAGAATTGCTAACAATACATGGAAGGAAAAATTCAATGGATACTGCAATAGGTGCAATAGGTATAGTCACAAATATGAAGATTATAGGTCACAAAGAAGGAATGATAAATGGGTCCCTAACCGATAGAATACACCAAGCAAATGAAAAGGCACATCAATACCATGAGACTACAACACAAGAATCTCATGTACAACATGTTGAGATATGGACACATTGCAGAAAAATTGCATGTTAATGCATGGTAGAAACAATATAAGAGCATGGATAAGTCCTAGCATGGCATGTGTTCATTTTCATAAGGTAGGTCACCTAGCCAAAGATTGTAGGTACCAAGGTAAAGCCCCAAACAAGAAAGATACAAATGACAAAGAAAAAGTAAATGTTGAAGATGTAATAAACTAGATGAACAAAACATGGGAAAGGAAGTCTCTAGATGATGGGAAATTATTCGGTACAGTCGATGGGATCTCATCCTCCAAGTCGGGTGCACTTAAATCTACCTAATTGGTGAGAGTTATGTGTAGGAACTACAAAACTAAAGTTCAATCTTATATCGGTTCCTAGAATTTGTGCATAGATCCATATAACCATATTAAGATGCATTTGGATATATAGTGTGAAGACTTTGTTCCATGTTTTATTAGTAAAAGGGAATGATAGTTTGTTTGATCAGTAAATGGAAGTAAAGTATAGTGATTAGTAAAAATTATTTGGTGTCCATATTAATTGTCATTAGTCTAGCCCTTGGAAACCCTAAATGATGAAAAAGGTATAAATAGGTCCTTGTGCTTATCATTTTCACCTAACATTTTCAAACAAAATTTGACAGAGATGCAGAGTCGAACCATCTTCGAGCATTTGAGAAATTGCAGAGGTAATTCTTAAGTGATCTAAGCATACTTGAGTATATTTGTGTGATTTTTGGTGTTGACCTAGTTGTGAAAGTGTGATCGAGTTGTATAGAACAAAACACCCATTTCATTTGAGCAGTGATAAATATGGAATAAATGACACCTAAGGTTTAGAACCCAGTTATTGTTGAGAAGGTTGATCCTGTCATACCTAAGTATAAGCTTCCACCTTTGAAGGCCGCATAACTAGACATGATGGGATCCCTCTCATCTTTTCTTGTGAGGGTTATTTTGATCGAATATATTCATAATTTAACCACTACAAGGTAGAAGAGATTTGCAAATAAAAAATTGATACATCATTTCAAAGATTGTGAGTGAATGTGAAACTGAACGATGATCACATCCACTTGGAGAATAAGGGTTTAATGCATACCATTTATCCACTGAGATTCTTCAAGAACAAGTGGATAAGAATGGTATCAAGCTGATTTCATGATCAATTCATGTGGCTAGATCAACTAGTCAAGATTACAAAGGAAATTTTACACATAGTGACTGGATACCCAATCGGTGACAAACCAAAGGATAACAAGAAAATTGATAAGAACAAGTTGTGTGAACTGAGAAAATCACAATGGGACTGTAGAGGTCTCATAATATCAACTGTAGAAGATCTTGAACTATGGTTTCCATGTAATGTTATATCTTAGCAAGCCTTCCAATGCTCCCGTGTTGATATTCTACCATGTGGAGTAGTAGACCTTGCATATAAGATTATTAAGAAAGGTATGTAGATTGATATATGTGAAATATTGTTGAATTAGCTAGATGAAAATATGAATAAAATAAGGAAAGAAAAGACCAACACACTAAAGTTTGGACCATTGCTGGTATGTATATTCTTCTATTTTTTTGAGCTTCTTTCCATCTTGTTGTAATGTGATAAGTATTTCAAAGAAGCAAGTTATCTATCTGAATACATTTTGATCTTAGGAGATAATTTTGACATGGTGATGAATGAGTATTTTTCAAATTTTCAATCAAGAATGCATAAAATATTCAAAATTCAACCTCAATTAGTGGACAAATATGAAGACACCATACGTTTTGAGGTAGATAAAGACACTTGCATTATTAAGGTTGTTGAGCCTTGGAGTAAATGGTTGTAGCCAATGGGATATGAGATAGAGATTGATATTTTTTCACAAAAAAAAAAATTCCTCCTAGCTAAACCTATTGATAAAAGATCAAACATGATATATTGATAAACAAAGCTCAAAGAAAATTGAGGAAGATGATGCGGAACCATCTAATGATGATGAAGGCATCACCAAGCATCAAAGGTACAAGATGATCAACAAGATCTTCTATTACATCAACAAAATATAATAAATCAAAGGTAGATCCACCGAGAGCCAAAAATTATGTAAGACACAGAAAAATATCTAACAAACCAAGAAGAAAGATGAAACTGTAAGAGGAGAGTGAGACTGAATTTGAGGATCTCTATCTATTCAAAGTTGTAAAGAACCAACCCTGAGCACCAAGAAGTCTAGATGAATCTCTTGATACACTAAAGAAGAATGATGGATTTGTAGAGATAAAGTATACAAAGTATGACAAATAGAGTATTAAAGTCAAGGTAAAAATTGAAGATGCAGCTATCTTTACATTACAAAAGTTTAGATGCACACCTATTGATGTCATCAATCATATACCTATTGAGTTGTATAACAATATTCATGCAATGAATGTTGAAAATAAAATGAGGGAAAGATCTATATTACTAAGTGTACCTGAGTTATCTTTTCCTCAAATAAATGAGACATTGAAGAAGTACCTAAATGATTTCTTGTCAAGGGAAGATCTCTAAGGATTATGGTTAGAGACTTGGAGATAGTACAGAAAGAAACTAATGATAAATGGGGATTTTTTTTTGAAATTGAGGCAACTGAGTCAAGAGAAAAGCAAGTAATTGATGATACAACTGATGAAATTATTAAAGAATATTAAAGTAAGATTGATTCTATTGATTTAACACTTGAAAATGAGATCATTATTGAAGAAATCACTGATAAAGATCCAATCGAAGATATATCACAAGATGAAGATTTCATGGCCACCGAAGAAAAGGAGACAAAATCCATAGACATAAATAATAATAATGTTGCTACAATCATGATTCTATTATTAAAAAAAGTGCAAGATTAATCTGAAATTCGTGAAGGTATATCTAAATTTGTTATGTATATAGAGGAGAAGACCACTCAACAATAGAAGGAGACAGAACAAGAAACAACTCGAGAGCCTAAGGAAATCGAGACCACCAAAGAAACAAAACACCGAGTCGGTTTCCTCTACCAAGATTCTAGGACAACAACAAGTACAAGAAAAGGAGAATACCCAAGAGCTAGAAGAAGAGAAAGTAGAGGAGAAAAAAGAAGAGAAAATAGAGGAAAAATAAGAAGAAAAGATAGAAGAAAAACAATAAGAAAAGATGGAGGAGAAACAAGAAAATATGAAACAAGAAAAGAAAGAAGAAGATAGAGAAGAAGGCACTTCAACCAAAACTATATCTGATGCACTGAAGGCATCACGTTCCCCAAAATTTTCTACTGGTGAGAGTATTTTGGTTTACAAGAAGAAATAAAAGAAGAGAAAGCAAGTTTACCTAATTCAACCAATTATAGTGCCTAAGTTAGACATATGTACACTTAAACCAATAGAATTATTTGAATATGGAGATTTACTGATGAAGAAAGTAGAGCAAAAAAAATTATTGGAAAAGAAATGAAAGACCACTATTCTAGAAAGTGTTAAGGATATATTACAAGAGATTGTCCCTCAAGCTGATATAAATGAAAAGGGAAGTCTAATTATTCAAGTGGAAGAGCTAGTGCAAAAAATAAAAGAACCAACCAATGACACCACCAAGTATATCATGAAAGTTCATGAGAAGAAAATGGAACACCAAATCATTGAACATATTCTAAAGAATGTTGTATTGGATAAGGTATCACTTTCTAAGGTATGAATAGATATAGAGAATAAGTTGACTGATATTCTTTTATTATTTCAAATATTTTGTTCAATATCATAATTTACAAAGGTTTCACTTATGCGGCTGAGATACCTGGTGATTTTCACCCAGAATGAATAATATATGTATTGAGAAGAGTCCATGATCAATTCATTTGGTTGGAAAAGCCACAAAATATTACAAAGGATCTAATCAATAGATTTACTGGATTATGTATGACCGGTGAGGAACAAACTCTACAAACTATTTCTGAAAATTTGGTTACTTTCTTAACCAAATCCAAACAGGATCACCGATCCATGACTATCAAGGATATAATTGAAAAGTAAGTGAGATTCAGTTAAATGGTGATAGGATACATAGTATACCAGTTTAGTCAATTGAACAATGTACATAGTGGAGCTATTCATGTTGCATATTAAATGGTGAAGGAAGATGCAAAACATGATCTTTGTGAGATGTTGAGGAGTCAATTCTTTGTTAACATGGAGAAGATAAAAAAAGATAAGAAGCAATCATTCAAATATGGATCAATACTGGTATGCATTTCCTTTTACCTACATAATCATTTTCTTAGAATAGGTTCTACTACATAGTTAGAGGATATACCAGTAATAATATAGTTTAAGAAATTCATAAGGACTTTAGGAAATGATTTTAATTTGATTATGTTGGGTTACTTTAGATATTTTCAAGGGAAAATGCACTTAAGGTAAAGAATCTCAACTGGTATTGTTGAGAAGTACAAAGATGATATATGATTTCTAGTAAATATAGATAAATATATGTTGCAAGTAGTACAACCTAGAACATTTTGGCTACCAGCTATGGGTTATGAAGTTGATGGTGATCTAGTCACTATTCATGATGATGTTCTATTGTCAAAACCAATTGATAATTCAACACCTAGGTTTGGAACTTATGAAGAGTCATCATTGAAAATTCATAGTGAATTGAGAGCACCTGTAATCCAAAGGAAGATTAGAAAACAAGTTGAAAATATAGCCAATATGAGTGGTATAACACCTGAAATGACGATAAAACTTAGAAAGAAAATAGAAAATGAGGAAGAAGACACATCTATTGTAGAAGTCAAGGGTACTGAAGTTGAGGTTAAAGAGATTACACCCCAAAGAGTCACAAGGAGTTCAGTACCAGAAAAAAACTATATCTACTTCTACTACTCCTATTAAGTCTAAGCTAGAAAAGGAGACACCTGAAAATATTCAGAAACTTATAGAAGAAAGAAAGCAAAGGAATTAGGATATAAAGAGTCAAAGAGTAAGAAAGAAGGTAAAAAAATTATGAAGAAGAAAAAGTTGAAACTAAGTTGAAGAAGGATCAAAAGGAATTGAGAGATAGTAAGAATAAGTATATTATCGTAGTAGAGCTTAGTGTGGAAACTAACCAAATTGACAATATTGTTATTCTTGACAACATTGTTAAATATATTGAATAATATGAAAGAATTACATAAGTGTGGGATCACTTTGATAAATTTGACAGTGAAGAGAAAAAAGATAGAATATGTAGTTTTAGAAAGTCTACATACTTTTTGCAAAGCACAAAGTAAACTATACAAGGTTGTGCCTAGGGAAATATTCAAAGGAGTTGACAAAAGATGGAGAGAAGCTTTGAAAATTGATAGAGTAAAGATGGAACAAGAAATTTCACTTTTACAACTTGAATTCTCTACAAAAAAAGATAGAGTTGATAGTTGAAGTAGTGAGAGAAGAATGTAAGACAAGGAACAGAGTGACAAAATTTATCCTTGGCAAAACACAATCAGTAACATATGAGACAGTAGATTTATTGAAAAAGTTTGTAAATTTTGAAACTCCCACTAAAGACAAATCAGTTGAAGAGGACAGAAACTCATAAGAGATAGAAAATGAAGAGATTAATGATGTCATAGATAATATTATCTCTGATATCCCAGAGCATAGATGGAACATTGATACTCAAACTGATGTTGAAGCACCAAAAGTGAAGATTGCTGAGGAAGTAACAGAACAAAAGGATGAAGGACATAAGGATAATGAGGATATATTTTCAATAAAGAGGAAACTAAATATAACTGGTGAAGGTAGCATGTTGAAGAAGAGAAAAACAAATAATTCAGCTAGTTCTGAGGAAGAAGATGAAGAAGAAATAAAAACAACTATTGATATTACTCTGATGAGCCCTAAAGAGCTATTAAAAATGTTTGATAAGCTTAAGGAGAAAGAAAAAAAAGGGACAAATTGAAGGGAAAGAAAAAGAAGGTTAGACTACTAAAAGGATCCAGAAGCATCATTATCAATTTATTACCTAATGTGGGATATGACAAACAAGATAATCATATTGATCAACTGGGTATTTGTTTATGATCAAGTTGAAAGAGATATGAGAATCAATGAGGTGAAAAGTTGAAAGAGATCATATTAGTAGAAATAGAGGTACTTGCATATACAGTGAATAAAGTGAAGGAAATTTTATAGGAGATAGGACAAATACTTGTAAAAGTATCCAATTTTACATCTTTTACAAAGACCTCGAGGAAAAGAGAGATGATTCTCAACAAAAGCTTGATGCTTTAGTTACAAAGTTTGATCCCCTAACTAGTTTAGTTTTAGTATACAA
The DNA here is from genome assembly GCA_018584345.1 of Thuja plicata. Classification (NCBI taxonomy): domain Eukaryota; kingdom Viridiplantae; phylum Streptophyta; class Pinopsida; order Cupressales; family Cupressaceae; genus Thuja; species Thuja plicata. The sequence continues at coordinate 1,023,005 of MU226169.1, forward strand.
TGCTAAGGTGAAAATGATTTCATACAAGATAAAATAGTTACAAGAAGAGAAAGATAAAATACTTATATCACTTATGGAGTTGCAGACCTACCTAGCTCCAACTATAGATCTTATGCACAAGAATGTGAGTGATGCAGAAACAATACTAAGTCTACAAGACGTGAATACTTTGAATGATATGGAAGGATTAACATTTGTTATCCATGGATATATTTTATCTATGGAACACTTACAAGAGTCATGGAAAAATTCATTGGAGATTGAAAAAATAAACTTCAAGGATGTTTTTGACAAAATGTAATTCTAGTAAGTACTTGTAATCTTTTGTCATTATTGACAAAAAGGGGGAGATAGATGTGTATTGGGAAATATAGATAGATGTGGAGATAAATGCGAGAGATAGAAATGGAGATAGATGTGAAAGCATTCATAATGTAAGGGGGAGTATGATTTGAATGAGTAGTATGTATGTATGTATGTATGTATGTATGTGTGTATGTATGTATGTATTTATGTATGTATGTATGTATGTATGATTTGAAAAATACGCATGATAGAAATTAAAGAATTTTGAATATCATAATATTTTGTAGAGTTTTTTTCCATCAATTCCAAAGGGGGAGATTGTTGGCATTATGATAGTTTTGGAGGAGATATGTAGAGAGGTCATGAGTAGATGGATAATAGGTTGTCCTTGATGGAAATGTATTCAGTTATAATAATTACAGTGACCGGTAAGATCTGTACATGATTGGTATTGGGTAGATCAACTATGTATGTTGACTAGTGGTTAGGAAGAACAATATCAGACATAGATTGTTGTAGCAGTCGAGTTGAGGAAATATTTAGATGTTGTGATCACAAATAAAATATGTATATGGTACATGGAATCCATGATTCCAACCGCAACAATTTATCTCAAATTTTGAATGAATTATGTTTTGAGTTAGAAGGTAGTTTACCTATTTGAGCACTGATCAGAGTTTCATATTAATTTTATTAAGGTGGTGAATCTGAATCTGAAGCTGATATATTAATTTTAATTTTGGTAATACATTTGGGAATGACATATTGGATGTTTTTTATGCTGATTTTGATGAGGTTGGCTAATATTTTGAGCCGACTATGGTGGAAATTTCTAGGTCTTGTGTGACCTAATGGCAGTCTATATAAGGAGCACTAAATCATTTTATTTAGGGTTGTGATTGTATTTTTAGATTATGCGATCACAAATTGAAGGAGCGGAGAAAAGTATAGTCATGAAGGAAAGGAGCAAAAATGATCTTATAGTCAATCAGTTCCATTCTATAGATCAACATATCTTGTTGTTCACTAACAGTTACAATAGGTTAAATCCCTTAACATGGTGAACTTTATCAAGTTTTTATTTTTAATCCTTTAACATGGTAGCTTCTTTATTGAGGTTTGAAATACTCTAGCAAGGTATATAATAAGGGATATTATTGTACTCCTAAAAATTTACTAATCACACCTAATAGGGTGAACCCTAAAAAAGGGTATTTGTATCTCCTAATAGGGAAAACTCATTTACTGGAGTATTGGGCTTGTGGGTGTCATTACCACCATGGTTTTTTTTTTCCTCTTACAAGGGTTTCAACAATAAAATATATGTGTTATGTGGGTTGAGGTTGTGGATGGTTGAGTTTACTTTTATTTTCTTACTTTAGTTATATTCTTTGTGGTTGGGAAGTTAATAGTGCATATTTTCATGTCAGTGGTTGAATTTTTTCATTACCTAGTTATATTGATTCACCTCCCCTCTCAATCATAATATTTCCAACAAGGACATCATCTTATATAATCACTACTAGTAATTATTTTACTAAATGGGTAGAATTTGTTCCTCTTTGTTCTACTACAACTCATGGTATTTGTAACGTTATCCAAGATAACATTATTCTTGATTTGGTATCCCTTCAATTATGGTGTCTAATAATGGTACTTCTTTAAAAAAAATAAGGATGTGACAAATTTTGTTGAAAATAATCACATTAGATGTTTTCGGTTGAATTTGTTTGTTTTCTTACCCTAAAGTGCGACAGAGGTTTGTGCTTTTTCCCAACAGTATTTTGTTTACTCCTTATTACCCTCAATATAATGGAAAAGCTAAAGCATCTAATAAGATAATTGAGAAAATCCCTCCAAAATCTATTAATTAACATGGTAATGATTGGCACATGCAGTTAGCCTATGCTTTATAGGATTATAGAACAAGTATTTGTATAACTATAGGATAAACTTCTTAAAACCTGGTTTCTAGTGCATATGTGATTATGCATTTAGAGTTGGAAATCCACTTGCTAAGGATTTCCCTCAAGGGCCTCATTGATAACAACACTTATAGAGAAACATTCCTCTAACAACTTGAAATTCTTGACGAAAAAATGGATTAATGATCTTAAACACATTTAAGCATATAAAAAATCATTACAAAGGTGATACATTGAAGAGGTTATTAAATGATATTTTTGGTAGGATACTTATTTATTTATTGAAATTACCACAATGTAAATGTCATACCTAAATAAAAAGTAAAATTCATCCCTAATTGGCTCTGTCCCTTTATCACTATTGAATTGTATGGCTCTAGCACACATAGGATAGTAGATATAGCTCTCTCTCTCTCTCTCTCTCTCTCTCTCTCTCTCTCTCTCTCTCTCTCTCCTTATCTTCTATTTTTGAATTAGTTTTATGCTATTATTTCTTCATTAAATAATGTGTGATAGATAGTTTTTTTTTTTTTAGGCAAAAGTGGCAAGCCACTATAATATTTTATAATATAAATCTGATTCAAAAAAAGGTCAACAAGGAAAGAACCAGTAAGAAAACCTAGCATCATCCCTTTTGTTTACAACATTATAGTTTTTTGAGATTACAAAATGGTATAAAATTTTCTAGGCGTATCATGACTACAATATGGAGTATAAGCTACCTCCCATGCATACGCCATCACTAACTCATATTTGACATTTGAGTTAAACATATAAACAAAATTACTTCACTTTTTGATTCATAAAAAAAAAGAGCACAAAACTTCATTTCGTTGCTTACTCTTCCATGAAATCACTCCTCTCTTCGATGTGCCCAAACTCTATGGCACCCTGCACATTTGATCTACTGGTATCCTCTGGAACTCGAACCCAGCCATGAGCACTCTGTGACGAGGGACACTCCCAGCCATCTTGGTCATCGTTTGGTTTTTTAAGAGACCAACCAGACCGCGCTTGTTCCATAATAAGTGATGGCTGTGCTTCTATTGCGGTTTCATGGCTCTAGACATTCGAAGCTCCCATCCGCGAAGACTGGCGTATCGATGTCTCCTATTTTGGAACTTGACTCTACAACATGTTGGAAAATCTTTGCAAATATAAAAGTGCAAACCCCATCTTCTTTACTCTATCCACAAACTGATAACCGAGAACCCGAGAAGTGCCCTGTATCGCAAATTTCAACTGGGAAGGGCTGCGTTTGTCAACTACCATTCTTAGGGCTTCATACATGACAAGACATTCATGCTTATGAAGTAGTTGTAAATGGGAGAATAAACCCCTTACTAACACCATTCCACTCCAGAGATTTTAGTTTTGCATCGCCAAGCTTAACCTATTATTTGAGATAAATAATGGCCAAATTACCTTGTTTTCTAGTGATTGGAGGAGAAGGGGAGATCGCAAAATATCCATGGCATTGGAAAGGAAAATGGATACCATATTTGATGGGTAGAAAAACTGAGGCACTGATGAAACCAAGTATTCTTCCCCAATTACTTGCCTAATAGCCCTCCGAATTGTTGGCGAATGTACAATGTACACCATATCTAGCACCGAGTCATCGACAACCTTTGGCAGGACAATTTAATCAGGCTTCGGGGGAATCCATATGCGATAATTTTTTGGCAGCATAACCCAGTGTTGCTTATGGCAGGTCTCACAGAGGGCAGAGACATCAATTGGTTTTGACATCTTCAATATCTGAGATTTGCGTACAAACTAAGCCCTGAAATATATGTTGCAAGATTACTTTCTGTGGGATGTAATTATGCACAGATGTGGAATCTTTACTTCGCACTTGGGAGGCCATGTGAATAGTTATTAACACCTGTCCTCAAAAATACCTTCAGACTATATTTGCAATCCCACACTCTAATGCCAAAGATTTCACACGAGGTATATGTCAATAACCACATAATGACCCTATTTGTGTGATGATTTGAGTAAGTGTTAGTTTATTCAAAAACATGCTCGCTTTAATGACTTGATTGAAACAAATCCGCCTTATGTATTTCAATTATTTTTTTGAGGTTGCCATTATTGTCAATCCATGGCAGTGGGTTGAGTGATGAGAATTTTAGCCCGTCACAACCCAAATTTGAGAGAAAATCTGCTACTCGATTCCCTTCCCGAAATGTATGTGAAATGCATACATCCTGACATTCATCTAGGAGCCTCCATATTTGATGATAGATATAATTTAATTTCCATGAATATGATTTTCTATGTATACAAGCATTAATAATTACTGCTGAGTCTCCTTCAATTTGTAATATCTGATAATTACCTTCTTTGGCGAGGACAAGACCAGTGAGTAAAGCTTGAGCTTCTACCATGTTATTAGTACCGATAGGTAGAGGTGATGTTTTTATAGCTACAATTGTTCCTTGATAGTCTCGGATACATGCCCCTAAACCTGACAATCCTGGGTTTCCTCTGGAAGCCCCATCAAAATTTAGTTTCCAGAATCTTTCAGATGGAGCTCTCCAATGTGCCTCACAGCGGGATCCTGCAGAAGAATTTACATTATTAATTTTCCAGCCATTAGGAATGAATAATTGCCTCCATTCTTGGATTACTTTGGAATCCCATGCAGTAACAACTAGGTTGAATTTGGAATTTCACAAACTCGAATTTGTCACTTCTGATATTGATCTCTCAATCCCCTCCAAAACTTTATCGATGGTAGATACCTCTTTTCTAAAGATGCGCTTGTTTCTCTCCCACCATATGGCCCAGACAACTATTGTCGGGGTGCACTTCCAGAGATTTGCAAACAAGGAGTTTTGATATAAGACTGGCCAAGCTTGAAATAAGTCCCATATGTTATTTTGAATTGGGTTACTGTAATTTAACTTGTTCAAGATGAAGCTCCAACATTGATTAGAAAATGGGCATGTGAGGAGAAGATGATCCACTGTCTCTTCAGTTTCATTACAAAAAAGGCAATTGAACGATGGTGTAATTTGCAATCTGTTCAATCTATCACTGGTCAAGATCCTATGCTTTAATGCTAGCCATGCAAAGCAACCTAATTTTGGTAGCACTTCATGGCTCCAGCAGAATGAGAATGCTCTACATGGTGCTTTATTTATTTCATTTTGTTGCAGGATTCTGTATCCTTCTTTAACTGAATAGTTACCATCCTTAGCTGGTGCCCAAAGTAACTTATCTTTGAATCCAGATATGTATACATGTTTAGAAGCTAGAATGTCTTTGAATTGAGTGATATCCTTATTTGACAGTGGTAAATCTTCTGGATTCTTCCATTTAACTTTACGTGATAGGGTGCAAACATTATCTATATATTGATTGAGTTGTGTACCCTAATGTTGTTCTGATACGGTAATGATTTCTTGAGATACTAAATTTTTTGTTAGAGGAGGTTGTCCATTCCATGAATCCCTCCAAAAATTGACCATATTTCCATTATTGATTTCCCAAGTGACATATTTTACTACAATATCTCGTGAGGACATCATAAAATCCCAAATAACAAAACCTTTTGGTGGATTGGAGATGGATATGACTCTTGTAGATTCATTGTTGTCCA
>MU226169.1:1050204-1061967 GCA_018584345.1 Thuja plicata
GATCAATCTTTAATTAACATTACATATCCCAATAAAATTAACTAAGTCGGCCAGAGATCTCAAATCTCATCATTAATCCAATTACTGTAAGTCGGCCAACATCACTGTTTTCACTCAGCAATTTCACTGGTGCTCAGCACTGAACAAATTTTCTTGTCACAAACAACTTCGCTTGGCACAAACAACTTTTCTCGGCACAAGAAACTTCGCTCGGAACAAGCCAAACTTGTTCAACACAAAATAGCCAGAAAAATTGTCTTTGAAAGATAAACAACTAATTACTTTGCCAGAGTGCCAACTGATCAAGTAACCTTTTATTTTCCTTAACTCAACCATTCACTTGGTCTTCTTGTTAAATCTTCTTCATCAACAATATATATGGTACTCAAACAGATAACAATAGTCTCACCAGTTAAGGTTTGACATCAATGACAAAATAACAATTGCTTGCAATGTCACTTACCAACAATCAGTCCTTTCAATTTTATGCATTTAAGTGTAATGTATTTTTCAACATAGATTAGTGAATTGATCTAATTCCTATTCTAGATTGTAAAGTGTAACCTTTTGCAGAATCTGTATGTTTGTTGGCAGAATTGTCACTGTTTTTGGTATAAGCCCTAATAGTGAGATTTTAGTTAGCCTATGCATTGAATAGTGAATGCTATTGCAAAAAACATTAGGGTATGTCTTGTATGCAAGCTTAAAATTTCTGAGAAGTCTGAATCAACTTGGTGTATCACCTTAGTTTTGTTTATTCATTTCTAGTTCCATTTTCCCCTTTTCCCAAAAAATAGAAAAAGTCAGTAATAGGTGATAACTCAAATCCGATAGGAACTGACCTAGAATCCAGAGATTCCTTCTTAATCAGGGTCCACCAACAACTCAAGAAGGTTTCCAATATTACCATGAAATATTAGTATGCCCTAATACCTGAGTTATGGTGATTTTTTTTTGGCCTTAATAGTTTTTGGCAGGCCTGGTGGGACTCTTTTTGATACATGAACAAAATCCAAACAAGGAGTGGAAAAGAGTTTGAGTATTTACAGTCATCACATACTAGGAGAGGAAGAAATTTTCAAAGAGAGCCTAGAGGTCCAAAATAAATCTCCTTTCAACCTATAGTGAGGGGTAGGAAACTAGGAAGACCAAAGAAAACAAGGTCTGAGAGAAGTTCAGCTCCTCCCACCCACTACACTGATTTGCCATATTCAGATCAAGAATCTTCATAAAGTCCTCCAACACTTCAAATTCAAGTTTTTCTTGAACAACCAGTAGAGGAAGAACAACCAGCAGAGGAAGAACAACCAGCAGAGGAAGACAAACTAGCACCTTCAAGTTCTGCTACAACACCACCAAGGATGGCTAGAAGGTTTCCATTTGTACCCTTTAATTAGGGCAACCCTTTGTTGATTTCCAATCACAACAATATTCCATTGGAGCCCTTAAAATGGTTACCATCTTTCATGGGAGAAGGACAAACAACAACATTTGATCATATTAGAGATGTTACATCTCTTTGCAATGTTCATCACATCACAAAGAAGGATGTAGCTTTGAAGCTATTGGCTGCATAATTGAAGGGAAAAACATTGGAATGGTTACAAACTCTTTGAGTTCAATCAATTGCTTCATGGGATGCAGTGGGTGAGGAATTGTTTAAGTTTTTTGAAGATAAATCTGATAATATTTCTTTGGTGGAACAACTAACTACTATCAAAGGGGCTCCACAAGAAGAGATGAGTGATTTCAATCTCCGCTTTCAAAATACTTGGAATAGGATTCCTACCACGGTGAGACCCTCTGTTCAATATGAATTTTTACACTTCCTTAAGAGTTTGAATAGTGACATTTCAGTCATGATCCAATCTATGGGGGGAACTTCTTTACCTCAAGATTTTGATATTGCAATTACGGAAAAGAATAGTCTTATTCAGGTAGAGAAGATAGCTCCTAGAATCCAATCCAATATGCCATTGATTACCCCACCTCTAGCACCTTTTCCATCTTACAAAAATGAGGAGATGATGCCTGTTGCCCCTTCTAATGAGTTGCAAAGCATAAAATATAGCCAGCAAAAAATTGAGAGTTTATTGCAAACCTTTGGAAATGAGTTGGTAAACCTTAAAAGGAAGCAAGCTCAAGGATATCTAATAGCCCATACACAAAATTAGTGTGCTAGTTCCTCATCATGGTAGCCTAATCAGCCCACTTACCAAGGTAACAAGAAACAATACCAAGGAAATATAAATAACAATAGGCAGAATTGGAACCAAAGGCCTTATAGACCTAATAATCCTGAACCTCTCAATGTTGTTATGGATATTGTTCCTAACCAAAATAACCTTGCTGTTGAGTATGAGTGGTGTTATCCTTGCAGATAGCCCCACAACTAGTCAAAGTGCACTAATGGAGTGCTTAATCAGGCTTTAATTGTTCAAAGAGTGATTGTTTCACAACCAACTGCATCTATTGCAGAGACTCAACAACAACCAGATCTAGGTGCTCTGAACATTGCATTTCTCAATTGGAAAGAGGAAGAATTTTGTGGGCTAAGTAATGATTCACTTGTATCAGCAAACACAAGAGCCAAGAAGAGATCTTTATAATCATAACAATTAGCTACTAAGATTTCTACTACAAATCAATCACCAATCATCCCTCCTATTTCCATTCTAAAAGAACACTCTTCTCTTGCAACCAAGGAACATCAGTATCAAAAGAACATGGATCAGATCATTGGTAAATCTCCTCAAAAGGTATAGTTTGTTGTTCCCTATAGTATTGTTGACAATATGAAGAAGATGAATATTTCAATTTCTATGTGGGATTCTTTAGCCATTCTAGGGAAGGAAGATTTACTTTAAAAATAGTTGCCTAAAGGGATAGCAAGTTCACAGCAAGCCCTAAATCAGCCTTCAAGGACTTTTTGTCTAATTTAGGGGTTGCAAATGTGCAAGGAACAACAACAAAGGATGGTAAGAAAGTTAAAAATGTTAAGCCACCTCCTTTTTATGTGTCCTTGATAATTGGTGATAAATTAGTGAATAATTGCATGGTTGATAGTGGTAAAACTAGCACAGTAATGCCTAAAAAGATTCTAGATTTTCTTTATTTGAAATATGATCCTCTTGATAAAGGAGTTATTCAGTTACATGGTTCATTAGTCCACACTCTAGGTGTTGTTAAAAATGCAAGTTTGACCCTGCATGCTTGCCCAAATTTCCCTATTCAACAAGATATCTATGTTATAGATTTGCCTCCTTATTTTGCCCTATGTTTACCTAGAGATTTCACTACAAAGATAGGAGGATATTTATCATCTGATTAGTCTCACATGTTTTTTAGGACTAGATATGGTGAAAAAGTGACTATAAAATTTGAAGTGTTGACAAAGGATCACATAGAGCCATATATTGCAAGCCCTATTAATGCTATTTGGGTGATCATAAATGCTAATGATCTTAAAGATTATCCTGCCTTTGATACTCAGCTTGAAGGCATCCTTGATATTTTGTTAGAGGAATGGGGAGCTGGTAATTCTTTTAACAACCATGATAGTGTTATTTAGGATGTTGGTTTTGTTAATTATATGATTACAAAATCTGATCTAGTTATGCCTAACTTGATAAATTCACATGATGTTGATTTAGAACAGCCTAATTAGCTTTGTGACTTATATTTTGATGGATCTAGAAACAAGGATGGAGCTGGTGCAGGGGTTATGCTTGTGTCACCAGATGGTGACAACTACTATGCTACATTTACATTATCTTTTCCTTGTTCTAACAATGTGGCTGAATAGGAAGGTCTGATTCAGGGCTTAGAGTGGGAAAGAAGAAGAAATGTTAAATGTTTAATGGCATTTAGAGGTAGTGAGTTCATGGTTAATTAGGTGAGAGGTTTGAATGATGTTAAAATGATCTCTTAACATTATATAAATCTAGAATATCAGTTATTCTAGCAGATTTTGATTCATTCAATCCGATTTTTGTACCTAGAAGTAAAAACTAGCATGCTAATAGGTTAGCTGTTATTGGTGCCCAAGTAACAATTTCTCAAAATAAAGGTGTAAATACTGATCAATCTCACATTCAGATTGTTGTTAGGCTATCTATTCTAGATAATGAAGTTAATTGGTAGTTTTTCAATACTGATGAGAAGATATTAAGTTTTATGACAAAAGTAGATAATTTTGTTGCTTCTAAGGACAATAAAGTAAGACAACGTTTTGAGGACCAAATCATACAATTGAAGTCCAATAAGTTTCCTAAAGGACTAGTCAGCTTGGAGTCAATCTTCGACTTTGATGATCAGTTTAGGAAGAACAAAACCAACATGTTGATCAAGGAAGATCATTATGAAGAGCTATAAATATTTAGAGACAAGTTTTTAAAGGTTGGTAAAGTTAACTCTCCTCGAGATAAGGAGATTCTTATATCTTTGTTCAAAGAGTTCAATGCTTTTTTTGTTTGGGATTATGTTTATTTGAAAGGGTTTGACCCTCAATTGACCCAACATATTATTGAATTAAAGTTGAATTCAAGGCCAATTAGGCAAAGACAAAGACCAATCAACTCCAAATTAGAGCCCTTAATGCTCAAGGAGCTGAATAAACTGCTAGATAGTGAGATTATCTTCCCAATCAAACATACATCTTGGGTTTCAAATCTAGTTCCTATGAGGAAGAAGAATGAGGAGATTAGACTATGCATGGATTTTAGGGACCTTACTAGGGCATCTCTGAAAGATAGACACACTCTTCCTTCCATGGAATAAATTTTACAGTTTGTCTCTGGTTCCTGAAATATGTTCTCTTCTAGATGGTTATTCTGGTTCTAACCAAGTATTAGTGAAAGAGGAAGATCAATTTAAAATAGCCTTTACCACTAAATGGGGAACAATGGCATATAGGAGAATGCCATTTGGTTTATAAAATGTAGGAGCCACATTCCAAAAATCAATTGACATGGATTTTAAAAATTTGATGTACAAGTTTGTTTTGGTTTATTTGGATGATGTTATTATTTACAACAAAATTACAGATCAACATGTATGCAATTTAAGGCAAGCACTTCAAAGATGCATAGATTTTGGAATCTCTCTTAACCCCACAAAGTCAGTTTTTGTAATCCATGAGGGTAAGCTCTTAGGCTACCGAGTTTGAAAAGAGGGTACAACAATATACCTTGAAAGGATCCATGCAATTCTAGATTTATCATTGCGAAAACACAAAAGGTGTTGCAAATCTTTATTGGTAGAATTAATTTTGTAAGACGCTTTATCCTAGACATTGCTAATCTACTTAAGCCCTTAACTACAATGCTGACAAAAAATGTACCTTTCAGCTTGACTAAGGAAGGAAAATCAAGTTTTGAGCATATCAAATTTTCCTTGTCATCAGCCCCTACTAATCCTAATTTTACTAAATATTTTACTCTATGCTTTTGGAGGCTATGATACTATTTCAGCTATGTTGGTGCAAAAAAATGATGATAATCTAGAGCAGCCAGTTGCCTTTTTCAGCAAAGTAATGGATGACTATGAGCAAAGATATAGTTTTGTTGAGAAACATATACTTGTGGTTATTAAATATTTAAAGAAGTTTAAACATTTGGTTGCTGGAAACAAAGTTCATCTAATGGTGGCAAATCCTAGTATTGAGGATTTTATGTTGAACAAGGATGTATATGAAAAGAGAGGAGGTTTGATCACAAAAGTTATGGAATATGATGTACATATCCATGTAACCAAGTTGGTTAGAGGCAAGGTTTTGTGTGAAAAAATGACATAAAAAGAACAGGAAGCTGAAAACAACAATGAGGTTGTCTTTCTTTACCACAATCCTATACTTGATGACCAACCAGCAAATTGGTTGGCTGCTATGAGTAGATTTCTGCAAACTGGACAATGCCCAACTGATCTTGATGAAGCTAAAAGGAGGTATTTTTTATTGCAATTTTTCCTTTATATTTTTATAAATGGTATGCTTTATACAAAAGACTATTCTGGAATGTTGCTAAAATATATTGATATTGCTAATCAAAGCAAACTTTTATCTAAATTCCATGATGGATCATGTTGAGGACACTTTAATCCTAAAACTAAATCTTGGAAGATATTAAGGGTAGGCTATTATTGGCCTATTCTATTTAAGGATTCTCATTCTTGGGCAAGAAGATGTCAAAAATGTGCTCTTTTTGTAGGAAAACAAACACTAGCATCATTGCCATTAAAACCTATCATTGTTGAACATCCATTTATCAAATGGGGAGTGGACTTCATAAGCCCCATTAATCCAAATTCTAGTGCATGTCATAAATGGATCTTAACCACTAGAGACTACTTCACAAGATGGACCAAACCTATTGTATTGAATGAAACAACTGGATCTGTTGTTCTCAACTTCTATGAAGATATTATAACCAAGTTTGGGGTACCTCAATCAATTATTTCAGATAATGCATTGGCTTTTGTTGGTTCTAGAATAATAGAATGAGCTGTTAAAAATAGGATTTATATGAATACATCATCTAACTATTACCCCCAGGGTAATGGTCTTGCCGAGTCTACTAACAAGAACCTAATAAGGATTATCAAAAGGACTCTAACGGAGAAAAAAAGGGATTGACATTCAAAACTTAAAGCAGCTCTATGGCTGGATAGAATTACACCAAAATAGATCACTGGTAGCTCACCCTATGTATTGGTTTATAGTAAGGAAGAAAGGTTACCTATTTCTACTAAGTTTCCATACCTGCAATTAACTGATCAGATGTTGTTTTTTGAAGAGGAAGATCCTCTTAAGTTTAGGTATGCTGAATTGTTACAACTAGAAGAGAAAAGGAGCATAGCCTTAAGGAATATTGAGCTAAGGAAAAATCAGACTAAGAGGTCTTTTGACATGAAGGAAATATCTAAAGAGTTCAAAGAGGGTGACCTATTTCTTAAAAGGGATGTACTGAAGAGAAGACCAGGGAAGCATGATAAATTTGACAATTTTTGGTCAGGCCCATTTGTCATCACTGAATTCAAATAAAACACTGCCTTCTATTAGTAATAACTGAGAGGGGGGGGCAGGGTGAATCAGTGGCCTCAAAAACTTATCCTTAAAATTAACCACTAATCAAATCAACCTCAGATTATTAAGTCCCTACAAGATGCATGCCATAAAATACTTATAATAATTAACTGTCTATCGGTTTTCCGTGTCTATCCTTATTCGCCTTGATTACCGATAAGCAGTATAACTATTTACCGAAATACAGTAAATATGCAGAGTATACCGATATATCTAGAATTAATTATGTAAGATACAAAACAATAAAGAAATGCATCATACACACATATAACACATGAATTTTAATGTGGAAACCCTATTAAGGAAAAAAACCATTGGGACCAGTACCCCAAATTTTCACTCTTCTAAAGTGAGCCTTGTTAGGAGCCAACCCTGTTAAAGGTTACAAACACACTGTTAGGTGTGACCTTGTTAGAGGATTTTATGCATATAGGTTGTCACTTAGTATCGAGCATCTAATGCTGCCATCCTTGAATTAGCCTCTCTCTTAGAGTGTCAATAGGCATTGGGCATATCCAATGCTACTTTCATGAGTCAACCTTTTGGCACTCCTTGGGATGTACCTCAATATATAGAAGAATGTTAAGTTCTACTCTTTTAAGAGACTTGATGCTTCAATGGTTAAATTGAAACAATATGACCTGTTTCTAATGCAACTTGAATTGCAGATTTTCAGATCTATTTAAGTACATTGCCTCTCTGATCAATGTATCAATTCAATTCTTTTGTGCTCCACACTTTCTGCTCTGTGATGGTATCCTCACTGTTCATCGGTGTCTATAAAATTCCGTAGCTCTCCTTCAGCTTGATTGATCAGTACTGCATGAAGTTATTATTCATCAGTTTGTCTTCAACATCCTCTTTTATTCACTCCCCTTAATCTCTTTTCATGAATAAAATCTCTCTCAAAATTGAATTAAGCCTGTCTCTTATATAGACATAATATTCATTACTTCATGATTCTTGATTCTTGGCATGAAAAACAATCCATCCAATTAGATTTAAAGCATAACTCCTAATTTGTGTTGTGGTTATCTTCATGCCAACTGTACAAATCATCTTTAAATCAATCACTTAACTCTATTCGAATAAAACAAAGAAAACAACCAGTTAAGTCTATCTTTAGCTCTTGTCAGCTAGATATTTTATCATTTTCTGAACTCTCTATTCCGTCGGTCAACTCTTCAGATTGTTGTCGATGACAATTGACAGTTCCATCAACATGACTCTAGTTAGTGTCAAGATCTCCATCCGTGGGGTATCATTGGATCTTGATTCATTGGGAAACTCTATTTTCATCTTGTCGGGCATCCTATGGTTTTTCTTTGTCAGGCAACACTATCTTCTACTCGTAAGGTATCACTGTGACTTTTCTTCTTTGCCTTGTCCGATGGTGTGCACTTCGTCGGTGTTGTTTGTCACTTAGTGAATACTTGACTTTTATGCATTGCTAAAAGTGTAACCTTTGTTCCATTGATTTTTTGAAGTCTTTGGCATTATGTACATGACCATGCAAAAGATATCAAGTTGACATCAATGACAATACAAACCATTAACTGATTTAATGCCTTACATTATCTTCAACTTAATACTATTAAACATTCAATCAGTTACATGTCATCAATCTCTCCCTTTGGCATTGATGGAAACATACTATATTATCACACTATACTATTTCTAATACAATATGAAATACAATCGTTGAGATTCATCAAACTACCAATCTCTCTCTTTTGTTAACCGATAAATGTGTGAACTCTGGTAAGCTCTATTTTAGGTTAGATTTGATTCTTGTAGCTCTTTGTCTTCTGATGTGTCAATTTCTCTCTTTTGATTATTTTCTCTCTTGTGATGCCTTTTTCTCTTGTCAGCAACTCTCCCTTTATATAATCATCTTTCATACAATTTTCTCTCTCTTAGGATATAATAATCTCTCCATGTTGGATTAATCTAACGATGGATAATTTATCTCTCTTTTTCCTGAAGTATGTGATAATATGGATAATCTCTCTCCCTTTGACAAAAATGCCAAACAAATATTTTGCAAATATCTGACATTCATGTCAAGCAATCATTTTTCTTCTATCCATAATATATTCCTTAAATTTCCCTTATCCATCAGTAATATAACAATATACTCTGGTGCTTGGTTCTGATATATTCCCGTCTATATGCAGATGTATCTTTTGAAGTTCATCTCTTTTCTTGCATCAACATGAATGATATTATGATAATATGTAGGCTGATGCAGCCTTCAGTAATTTTACTAACTGGTAGATAAGGGTTTGACCCCCAGTCTCTTTCTTAAGTACTCAAATTTATCCTTGGGCAGTGGCTTGGTGAAGATATCATCCAATTGTTCTTTTGATTGCACATACTCAAGTATCTCCTCTTTTTCTTGAACTTGTTCTCTCAAATAATGATACTTGATGGCAATGTGTTTAGTCTTAGCATGCATGATTGGATTCTTGGAAATTTTTATTGCGTTGGTGTTATCACAATAGATAATCACTGGTTCTGAGATCTTCATATACATACCTTCCCGCAATTGTTTGATCCATGCAATGTTTTAGCAATTTGTAGCAGTAGCAACATATTTTTCTTCTGCATTAGACTAAGAGATGCATCCTTGCTTCTTTCTAATCCATGTGAAAAGTCTGTCACCCATAAAGAATGCTCCTCCAGTTGTGCTCTTCTAGTCATCAAGATTTCCAGCCCAATAAGCGTCGGTAAACACCTTGAGTTCAAATTTTCCTTCTCTTCTATACCATAACCCAAATTCCTTAGTATTCATCAAATATCTTAGAATTATTTTCATAGTAGTCATATGTGATTCTCTGGGGTTAGCAGAAAATCTAGCAACAATTCATACTACATGTGTAATATCTGGTCTAGTGTGTACAACATGCATGAGTTTTCCAATCATTGATCTTTACATAGTCTGATTTACCTTTGTTTTCTTGTCCTCCTTTGTTAACTTACATCTAGTATCCATCGGTGTTCCAACTAGTTTGGAGTCTTCCATCTTGAATATTTTTAGGACCTCTTTGATGTACTTGGACTGTGTAATGAAAATACCTTGTCCTTGTTGCATGATCTGGAGACCAAGAAAGAACTTGATTTCTCCAAACATAGACATCTCAAAATATTTTCTCATCTCATTTGCAAATGATTTGCATATCATATCATTGCCTCAAAATATGATTTCATCAAAAAATATTTCAGTAATCAAAGTGTTAGCATCAGTACCTTCCTTTAAATAAAGATTATTTTTTTCACTAGTCCTTACAAATCCAATACTTATTAGATAGGAATGGAGTCATTCATACCAATCTCTTGGAGCTTGTTTCAATCCATACAAGGCTTTGTGAAGTCTATATACCATGTTCCTTTTATCTGGATCAACAAACCTTTCTGGTTGTTCAATGTATACCTCTTCTTCAAGTATTCCATTTAGGAATGTTGATTTGGCATCCATTTGATATACTTTGAATCCTTTGAATGCAACATAAGCAAGTAATATTCTTTCTCCTTCTAGCCTAGAAACGGGTGCAAAGGTCTCTCCATAGTCTATACCTTCCTCTTGTGCATACCCCTTCCATACTAGTCTTGCTTTGTTCCTTGTGACTTCTCCATTCTCATTCAGCTTATTCTTGAATATCCATTTTGTACCGATGACATTCTTGTCATCTGGTCTTGGCACAAGTGACCATATTTTGTTTTTCTCAATCTTTTCAATCTCATCATTCATAGCACTTATCCATTCTTCATTATCTAGTGCAGCATTGACAGATTTTGGCTCAAACTCATAAATTAGATAGCTTGAGTTTAGAGACTTATTTCTTGTTCTTTTACCAGCTTTCTTATCTCCTATGATCTGGATCTCTAGATGATTCCTTCTTACATATATTGCAAGTACAGGTATAGTTCTTTGTATATTAGCTTGATCATCATTTTGATCTTCATTCTGTTCTTCATCACCTTGCACATTATCTTGACCATCGGTATTTGTAGCCTAATGCTCGGGAGCAATGATTCGTAGCTCTGGAGCTCTACATTGTTGGTAGGGTAGAGTGTCAGGTTCCTCATTTTAAGTGAACTTATTATAGTCCTATAGTTCTTTAGTGCTTTCTTGTTCATTCTTCTTTGCAAATTCATCTATCTTTATATTTGCACTTTCAATAATTTTGTTAGAGGCTTTGTTTAGATATTTGTAAGCCTTTCTCTTGGTAGAATACCCTAAAAAAATTCCTTCTTCACTCTTGGAGTCAATTTTTCCATTTCTATCATCTTTTAAGATATAACATTGACTGCCAAAAAATTTGAAATAACTTACATTGGGTGTGTATCCATACCATAGCTCATAAGGTATCTTATTGGTATCTTTCTTCAATTGTACTCTATTCAGTGTGTAAATAGAAGTACTGACAACTTCCATCCAAAATATTTGGGTGATGCCTTTTTCTATCATCATCGTTCTAGCACAATAAACTATTGATCTGTTCCTTCTCTCAGCAATCCCATTTTGTTGTGGTGTTCTTGGTGCAGAAACCTTTCTTTTTATACCATGCTCATTACAAAAATTAGTGAATTCATCTGATATAAATTCTCCTCCTCTATCTGATCTCAAACATTTTAGATCCTTACCACTTTGTTTCTCTACCATAGCCTTATACCATTTA
>MU226169.1:1062017-1099737 GCA_018584345.1 Thuja plicata
CTCTACCATAGCCTTATACCATTTAAACATCTTAAATGCTTCTGATTTATCTTTTAGAAACATAACTGTCATCATTCTAGAGTAATCATCAACAAAGAGAATAAAATATCTATCTCCATAATAACTCATTGTCCTCATAGGTACACATAAATTAGTATGGACTAATTCTATAATTGCATGAGATGTATGGGTTTATCTTTTGAAATTGGACTTTGTCATTTTACCTTTTTGACAATTTTTACACATGATGTTGTCAGGCTTGGTCATCATTGGTAAGCCTCTGATATTTCTCTTTTTGCTAATCTTTATCATGTTTTCGAAGTTCACATGACATAGTCTTTTGTGCCATAACCATATGTCTTTGTTTGTAGCAATCAAACAAGTGGAGTTAGTATCATTCAGATATAATAAGTTACCTTTAGCCTATTCACCGGTACCGATCATATTTCCAAATTTGTTGAAGATCTTTGCCTTCTTAGTTTCAAATGCAACATTGTGGCCTGAATTATTCAACTAAGAAACACTCAATAGATTATAATTCAATCCATTTACCCAATAATAATTCTCACACTTTATCTAGTTATTCAATATTATTGTTCCTCTACCTTCAACTGGACAAGGTGTATCATTTCCCATTCTTACTGATCCACCCTTGTAGTATTCAAAAGTCTCAAACTTTTTCTTATCACCGGTCATATGATGAGTGCAACCACTATCTATGATCCAAACAAATTTTTTTCTAATTTTATATATGAGAGCTATTTCTAAATACCTTTCTTCATCATCATCTGAATTATCTTTTACATCCACAAACACCATCTCAATGTCTTCATAAGATTCAGTGTCAATATCATCATCCTTGCATTTTGCTAGGTAGCTGACCTTCTTTCCTTTGTCATTATAGTTTTGGGTATCCCTTATTTCTGATTGTTGGTAGCTTCTGTAATCACCTCTGTCAGACTTCTTCTCAAAAGATCTGTCATTACTTCTATCATCTTTTTTTCTGTAAGTACATCTTGCAGCGAAGTGTCCAATCTCTTTGCAATTAAAACAAACAAGTGGTAATTTAACTATGTATTTACCTTTGCCTCTCTGCATTCTTCTGGCCATAAGTGCCTTAATTTCATCAAGATCATCTTCTTCATTTTCACTATCACTATCTTTTCTCATAGTGTTTTTGTGACTTGATTTACTTATTCTCATAGAAGTTTTGAATGCAGACTCTATGTTTGGTAAGACACTATTATCAAAGTTATTCATCTCAAATGAAATTAGTCTTCCAATTAAACTGTCTAGAGTATCATTGCTATTTTCTACTACTCTCATTTCTTGAAAGGTAGATACTCTAATAGCATAAGTGGGTGTGTGTGTATATTTGTCCACCTGTTATCTGCAACACAACACTTCAATAAGTCATTCTGTTAGTGAAAAATAAGGGTTAAAGAGCATATAAACCATAAATTTGACTTATTGCTTTCTAACTAGGATGAGTGTAGCATATAACATAAAATACCTTAGATTTATGCTAAATACCAGTGACATAAACAACCTAGCATGAAATATTTAGTTTAAAACAAGCTAATATTCAATGAGCAATGTATATTAATCTAAAAATAGACATTCTAACAATGCAATAAACATGAACCATGAAATGAAATATGAGTCTAGGTCTATTCCAAAAACATAACAATGCATTTACAATATGAGATGAAGGCTTCTTTTCTCTCAAAAATGGCTTCTATTTATAGAGAGAGAGAGAGAGGAGACAAGGCTCATTAATGAGTTGAGGGACTCATTAATGGTGGTGTAAGAGCCATTAATGCCTTGAGCATTAATGAGGCATCGAGGAGACATGGGCTTAAGGCATCTTTATTAATGAGGATTAATGAAAGCCTTAAAGAAGCATGGGAAGGGTGTAAGAGGGTGGCTTGAGAAGGTAGACTTGAGAAAGGAATCTTGAGATTCCTTGACTTTCTCAAGTGGGTGGAGTATTTAATCATTCCTTAATGGAATGTGACAACATTAGGAGGTGGGTTAGGGTAGAATTATAATTAGGATTAGATTAGCAAGGGTGAATGGGTTGAGATGGGTTAGAACCCAGGGTAGAAGTGGTTGAGATAGGTTAGGTTGGGGTTTAAGGGAATATTAATTAAATGAATTAAACTTATTTAATTCATTTAAAAATAGGAATTTAATTATTTAAACAATTAAATTGCTTTTTAATAATTAAGGGGACTATAGCCATTTTAATTAAATTAAATACGCTAGGGGAATGGGTTATTTTGCAAGTGGATAATTGATTTAGGGGTTTATTTAATTCCTTTATAATTAAATACTATAGCCATGTTTGAATTTGGTTTGATTTAAATGGTTTGAATTAATTTAAATTGTATGGCTATAATAGTTAATATAATTCAGTGATAAAAATCACCTAGGACATTGAATTGATCCAAAGAATTATGCCAAGCAGTAACAGGGTCGTTTGGACATAATCGAGGGTATGATCACACTTAGGAAAAATAGGGTCCATAGTTGGAACAGACCTTGAATTTAGGTGGTTACATTTGCCCCTCTTTGACTTGATGGGCAAGCAACACATTGATTCAAAGAAAGTTTTTGATTTTGACTTCAGAAGGATTGAGAATCCCGTTCTTGGTTGTTGAATGAAATGTTGATGAGATCAGTCTCGTAATTGATTGAACTAAACTAATAGAATTGATTTTGAGCTTTCTTGTCGTCCAAAGATCAATAAAAGATTTTAAAGATACCAATTATGAACTTGGTTGTCGTCCAAAGATTGATAATGCTGATTCTAAACTTGGTTGTCATCCAAAAAGCCAGTAAGAAGCTGCCAGGAGCTTAATAAGAATCTTTTAAAATGAGGAAACACAAGATATCCATCTTATGAGAACCAAATCTTTCTATCCAACAGTTCCCACTTAGTCAAGAAAACTGTTATGCCCCTAGTTTGTTTGATAACGAAGTCATTTTGATATTTTTTTGAACAAAAAATTAATTGATGATAGTGTGATCATGCCCCCTCGAGAACAAAATCGAAGGAAAAGAATAAAATCCCTCAATTGAAAGGACGTATGACTTGTAGGAAGTGGTTAAGGCAAGAAAAAATGGAGAAGAAGTGGAAAAGAAGGTGTGTTTAAACATAAACACACTAGTACCAAGTTAATTACATGAAAATATGAGTGAGAAGACTGATAGAATGATGTCAGACCAAGATTTATGAGAAAATGTGCAATCTGATAGATTTGTGGAACAAATAAAGCAAATCTGCAATTTTTGAAATTGTTGTAAGAATGGTACTGTGCTACTAAAAACATCTTATGCACCTTTGATTTGGTTCCCAATTGATCAGAAAGAGAATAGAAATGTATTCATAGTTGTTTGGGAGGTGTTTCAGAACTCCTAAATGGCTCAAAAGACCAATATAAGCCTCAAAAATTACCATTTCACTATTCATTTTCACTTTCCTCCATAGTAATTGAGAGAGCTCTATAGAGAAGATGGTATTCCCTGTGAGGAAGAATTGTTTCAAGATGAGCCATCGACATCAACATCCAACCAACTACCCACCGCTGGTAAGTGCTCGACTAACTACCCTGTGAATTTTGCAAATTTCAATTTTATGCATTTTCATAGCTTTTATAGCCCTTTTCATTTTGAATCACATCCAGGATTCCAGATCACAAGCTGTGAATCCCGTGTCACATCCAATTTTTCCTAGATCACATCCGGTGTTTCCGGATTCCTACGTCGCATCCAGGATACCCTAGATCACATCTGTTTTCATTGTTTTTGACTAGTTTTTAGTGAAAACTCATCAGTGCATCGCACACTGTTTGCTTAGGGTCACACCTCACATTTAGGATTGCTTTCGGTATTTTGGGGATCGCATCGTATAAAATCCATCACATCCTATTTTTCTAGGATCGCATCCAGTAAAATGGATCGCACCCTTCTATTTCAGAATCGTATCTGGTTAGGAGACTTAGAATTTTAATCTTTTGGACCTGTTTACGTGCCGTAAACTTGGAATCACTTAGCTGATTAGGAGTTTACCCCTTTTTTGTAGATAGGATACTGATGTATTGTCATTTTTTTCCAAAATAGGCCCAGTTTGAGGTAGTCACATTTCGTGGCACTTACCCTGGTCGTGTGCTTGCATTGTTTGGATGGTTGTCAGATGATGAGCAGACTACAGTGATCCGATGTGGATTATGCTCATTGATAGGTTTACCCAAGATCGGGGTAAACTATGGGTTGTTGACTGCTCTGGCTGAGAGATGGCACTCAGAGCACAACACCTTTCATTTACCGACTAGAGAGATCACAGTGATTCCTGAGGACGTCTGGAGGATACTTCAGGTACCGATGATCAGGTATGGTGTACAATTTGAGTTAACGGTGGTCGTGGTGATCGGTGATGCATGGAGATTTTTCTAGGATGACACCATAGATCAAAGGTATCTATTTTGGGATTACATGGTCGATCATTATGATCGTTTATCTATTTATTTAGCAGGTCTAGTAGGTGGCATCCTGATGCCTAATAGGGGCTAGCAAAGATTCATGGTTGACTGGGTAGACATGAAAGAGAAGATGGTGACCCATTGATAGAGATTTGTATGGGGTAGCTTTATCTTACCCCCACATGTATAGAGAGCTGCATAAGATAGTATACCACTATACTTGGAGCATGACCGTGGGCATTCTTATTCTCTAGATCTGGGCCTGGGCGCACATCCCTGTGACACAACTGATTGTAGACAGACAAAGGGCTCTAGAGAAGCCTTATGTGTATATGTATGCAGGTCTTCTTCAGCAAACCCATCTGGGCAAGGTCAAGTATTGGCGCCGTTTATTTGATGATATGATAGAGGTCGTTTGGCGGCCATATTTAGATTGTGAGGTGTGGACCTCAGATGCCGGGAAAGTGCCTTAGTTATGTTAGAGAAGATATCTTATTGGGAGGACTAGATATATCATAGAGCGGTTCATGATCACCAGAGTCTTGAGGAAGTATGGTCGTCGATAGGGTAGGACCAAGGACATTGTTATATACACCTAGACCAGAGATGAGACACCATTATAGGGGCCACAGTTATAGTATGAGATGGCTCACCACGAGATCTGTGACATGATGGCAGTAGACTGGGATCTCTATCCTGATGTAGCTAATGTAGGTGTGTCAGATGGATATGCTTCTGAGAGGCTTTAGTACCCCTTTCCTTAGTTTATTATTCTTGAGGAGAACATTCCTTGCATAGATGAGCCCTTACACTATGATCCTGATGATTGACCAGCTAGGGGTAGGGGCAGTGCGCAGAGAGACAGGAATCCTGGCAGACATGGAGGTCGTGATGGTGGTAGGGATGGTAGAGATGTCAGGCATCCTCCTCTCAATGATGGCCATGATGGAGATGATAGGGGTGGAGGCAGTGAGGCGGTGGATACAGGTGGAGCCAGTGGCGGTAGTAGTGGAGAGGGTTGGCGTACCCGATTCAGATTTGTAGCTCCTCAGAGAGATCCCAGTCTACTCCTTCCTAGGGACCAGTAGAGACAGAGATAGCAGGGGTCACAAGATAGACCAGAGGATAGAGGATAAGATAGGTCCTTGTAACAAGATACAGGTAGAGATGGAGATCCTCTATCTAGATGTGAGCAGGAGAGGGAGTAGCTCTGAGCCAGGATTACAGCATTAGAGGCCTGAGTCACCACTGCATATGCCTTACTGGTAGATAGGGATATACAACTTGAGTGGCTAAGAGTAGAGAGGGATAGGCAGGGTGAGATGCTCAGAGCTAAGAGAGAGATGCATATGCCTGGACAATAGTTCATCAGGGGTAGATGGCTACTTCTTATTATGCCTTGTATCATGTAGCAGTTTCAGAGGGCCAGAGAGCACCTTCCTTTTCTTGAGTGACTCAATAGTCAGAGGGGGCCATGCCACCTCCAAAAACTCCTTTTGTACCACCTCCTCTTCCTCCTCTTGATCAGGGAGAGGGGGTGGGGCAAAGTTGATACTTTGTATCATTTTTATGACATGTGTATCTTGAGATTATATTTGTATATCTGGATCCTGCTGAGATCCCCTCTTTTGCATATCTAGATCCTACTGAGATCCATTTTTGTAGATAATGTTTATACATGTATATATGATGCATTCTGGCTCACTGATACTCTTTATGCATATTGTTCCATATTTTGATTTGTACCATGTTGTGATGATATATATATATGATGCAGTTTTCTAATTCTGACATGTTTCATGAGTTCCCCTTTGCTTTCATCGATGTGATAGATGTATTTTGCACATGTGATGATATCTTGGCCTCTTGATGAGTTAGGTTTAGATGATGACATCATTTTATGTATGGATGTAATTACTGATATAAATATGTTTTAAATGATACACATGTGAAAATACAAATGTATGTTTCTTTTTTATTTTTCTATTATGTAATATAGATGTATGGATGCACTTAGGATGAAAAAGTAAAAATGCAATACATGGATGCTTTATTTTTGTATTTTCATGTTTCTTCTTTTCAATGAATGTAAAATGTATCCTATGGATGTGCAATGATATTTGATAGCAGTAATATGGATGATGTAATTAACTTGATTGTTTAGAAGAAGATAGAAAGTATTTTTGAGCTCAAAATTCCTTATGTTTTTATGTATCATGCAATCTCTAAATACATCTATATGCAGACTCTTAGGACTTTGTCATTGGTATGCAAATGTATATCTTTTTATCATCATTGGGCACTTTTCAGAATGGAAACCACTTGATAGTAAAACCATCACTAATACCCACTGATATTATGAAAGTATGAATACTATGTTTTATTGAAATGTCAGAAATAGACTTAGGCATCAAGGCATAGAAGCCAGGATTAAAAAAATAGTCACCTTCCTTTTAAGATACAAGATTCTGATGAAGGAAAGATATTGGACCTACAATGACCTTGAAAATTCATATCCTTGGGTACATTATGATTCATATACCTTAGTGAGAATCTAGATCAGAAAACAAACAAGGAAATTTTTTCAAACTCATCGTAGTTTACACATAAAAAAGATCGAGATATATGCGGCAATCCACCCATAGTGGCAACTCTTACCATAAACATCTAAGTTAGGTGAAATTTATAAGATCATTTAGAACAATCAACATACACAGAAAATCAAGAAAACATTACGCCCCCTATCCTTGTGACTCTTTGTCTTTGCACAGACGTCATTGAGTAAATAAGATGACATAATAAATCATGAATTGTGAATCAATCAAATAAAATTTACAATTACTTAGATTCCCCTAGTTGAATACATCATCAGGACATTTAAAGAATTATAATCAAACCAATATCAAACTGTGTGTTTAAGTAGTATTTTGTTCATTCATATGTCAAACATAGTAGAGATTCATCAATCAGAAAAATTGGAATGTAAGCGATATGGCATTCCATGTCTGTGCATTGATAGGAGCATTCGTTCATGTTTTCTATCCAATATAGCCTTGTAGGAACCTTGTTAATGTAAATGTCATATCTGGATATGTGATGTTTTGAAAAGACACCCTTGTTTTGGAAAGTGACATTGTTTTACATGTATCAAGAAACATTGTGGTTGTGAGGCAAATCACCCTAAAAAAAACCTAGCAACCGCAACCTACTATGCCAGCAAAGATGCCCCCAGTGCAGAATGAATTATTCCTAAGATGTAAAGATAGAAAAATCCCAAGCGAGGATAAGATATTCATTTAGGAAAATGAAGTCAGCGTATGAGCACAGGAAAAATTATGAAGGCCTAGTATCAGTAGTGCATTGATAGATGAAGTACATAACATAAGTGACACCTGATTGCTAGGTTATCACCACTTGGAAAGATCTTTTCCCTTTTTCTTTTTTCTACCAAGATGTCTGTTTTACCAGGTGCTCATCAAGGCACTTTTTTCTTTTTTAATTTTTTTTTTTTTCTATTTTTTTTTTTTTGAATGTTTTTTTGGTATCAAGGTGCCTGTTTACCAGGTTTTCACCAAGGATACCCTTTTTGTAGGATCTTTTCAAGTATTTTTGGATTTCTTTAGGATCAATTTTATGAATGTTTTTGGTATTTTGCAAGAACTTTTTGCTATACAGGCTCTGCTAGCCAAACATTAAGTGTAGAACTGCTTCAAATGTAGAGTGTTGATAGGATCTGGAAGGACATCTCCCTCAGGTGTAGCCAGTTGATAAGCTCAAGTCCCAAAAGTAGTAGTGATAACATATGGTCCTATCCAGTTAGGTTCAAATTCTCCTTTCTGCTCCCTGTTTGGCTAGTTCTTAGGATTCTCCTTTAGGATGAGATCTCCCAATTCAAATTTGTGTGGTTTGACCTTCTTATTGTAGCTTTTGGACATACGTGCTTGGTACACTTTGAGGTGATTGAACACCTGTTGTCTGTGCTCATCTGGTAGGTCTAGGGAATTCACCCTATCTATGTGGTACTGCTCATCAGTAACTAGTCCTTGTAAAGATATGCACAAATATGGGATTTCAACCTCAATGGGTAGTACTGCTTCAATGCCATAGACTAGAGTAAATGGCGTGGCTCTAGTTATTGTTCTTATGCTTGTTTTGTAACCCATAGTGCCATATTCAATTGTAGATGCCAGTCTCTACCAGACTTACTCACAATTTTGTATAGGATTTTGAGAATATTTTTGTTGGATGCCTCAGCCTATCCATTACCTTGAGGATAAGATTGAGGAGAAATGTTGAGTGATATGGAACTATTCAAAAACGTCATCAATGTCTTGATTTTTAAATTGGCCCCCATTGTCTGTTACAATTGAAGAGGGTATCCCATACCTACAAATAATGTAGTTCAAAATGAACATAGCCACCTATTTGCCAATGGCTTTGATTAGTGGCATGGCTTCGACCCACTTCATGAAATACTCAGTGGCTGTAATGATGAACTTGTGTCCATTTGAAGAGTTGGGATATATTTGTCCAACCAAGCCAAAGCCCATTGTTGAAATGGCCAATGTGTTATGAAAGGTGTAAGTTCTCTGGCAGGAGCATGGATAAGGTTTCCATGTGTTTGGCATTTAAGACATGCTTTTGAAAATTGAATAGCATCTCTCTCCATGGTAGGCCAATAATAGCCTACTCTGAGTAGTTTCTTGGCTAATGAAAATTCATTCGAGTGTGATCCGCATACACCTTTGTGGACCTCTTTTAATGCTATATCAGACTCTTCGAGTTCTAAACATCGAAGAAGTGTACCATCGAGGTCGCGTTGATATAAGTTGTTAGTTATGAGGATGTAACATGATGCTTTCCTAATCAGGGATCTTTTCTCATTTCTAGATAGATTGGTGGGAATGGTTTGGTTAGAAAGATAAGTAATGATATTGGCATATCAAGATTGGTCTGGGGTATTTAAAGCACATATTACCTAGTATTCAGGGTATTAAAGGCAAGATAGGATATTTCTTCTGCCAAGAAGACATAGGGGAATTGATGTTCTTCTAGTTGTAACATGGAGGCCAAGGTAGCCATAGCATCCATAACCTTGTTCTTTGATCTTGGTATCTGCTAGAAGGTGACGAAGATAAAGTATTTCTTCAAGTCATCAACTAGTTGCTTGTAGGGCATCAAATTTTCATCTTTTGTTTGATACTCCCCATTGACTTGATTGATAATTAGTTGGGAGTCACCATATATGTGTAACTCTATGATCTTCCATTTCATTGTGAGCTTAAGGTCGTTCACCAATGCTTCATATTCTGAGATATTGTTGGTGCATGGAAACATCAATTTGTAAGATTTGGGAATCTTGTATCCTTGAGGAGTTATAAAGAGGACCCCTGCTCCAGATCCTTGTTGAGTGAATGAACTGTCAAAGTACATCTTCCATGGATATTCAGTGAGATGCATGATTGCTTCATTGGGGAATTCAATTAGTAAAGGCTTATCATCCTGGAGTGGTGAATTAGCCAATTGATCTGCAAGGACCTGTCCTTTGATAGCTCTCTGTTCTACATATTCAATGTCAAACTCACTTAGAATCAGGACCCATTTTGCTAAACATCCTGTTAATGTTGTTCTACTCAAAAGATACTTTAGAGGATCAATCTTAGCAATGAGCTTCACTATATGAGAGAGCATGTAGTGCCTTATTTTTTGTGATGTGAAGATGACTGCTAAGCATACTTTTTCAATAATTCTATAATTGAGCTCATAAGTGACTAGTGTTCTACTAATGTAGTAGATAGCTCTTTCTTTCTTGGTTTCATCTTTTTGTGCCAGCAATACTCCTAGGGATGTAGCCATATCTAAAATGTATAGGAGTAGGGGTTTTCCATGAATAGGTGCCATAAGAATGGGAGGAGTAGCCAACTATCCTTTCAATTCTCTGAAGTTTTCTTAGCAGTGTTCATCCCATTTGAAGGTAACCCCTTTATGCAACAACTTGGTAAAGGGTTGTTCCCTATGTACAAGTCGAGACATGAATCTCCTAATGGAATGAAGTATTCCTTGTAGTGTCCTCATTTGATTGATATTACATGGAGGAGTCATCTCTAGAATAGCCTTCACCTTTGCAGGATCTACCTCGATTCCTTTTGCTAAAACACTGAATCCTAGGAGCTTCCCTGATTGGACCCCGAAGGCACATTTCTTAGGATTGAGTCTGAGTTGAAACTATTCCATTCAATCCAAGATCTTTCTTAAGTCAGCAATGTGAGTACCTCTTTCTTTGGATTTAGCCAATGTTTCATAGACATAGTCCTCCATGTTCTTGTGCATCATGTCATGGAATATTGTTGTCATGGCTCTTTGATATGTTGCACCGACATTCTTTAATCCAAAAGGCATGATGTTCTAGCAAAAAGTGCCCCATACGCATGTAAATTTAGTTTTCTCTTGATCCTCGGTGGCAATCTTGATTTGATTATATCCCAAGAATCCATCCATTAATGAATACATCTAGAAGCCTGTTGTAAGATCTATGATCATGTCTATGTTAGGTAGAGGGAAGTCATCTTTCAGACATGCTTTGTTCAAGTCTTTGAAGTCCGTACAAATCCTGATAGATTTATCAGATTTAGAGATGGGGACCACATTAAAGATCCAACCTGAATAGGCAATGACTCAAATAAATCTAGCTTTCAACAAATTTTCTAGCTCTGCTTTTACCAATAATGCAATATGAGGATGCATTTTCCTAAGTTTTTGTTTTATGGGCTTGATCCTGGGAGCTATAGATAAGTGGTGCATGATGAGATTAGGATCTAGCCCTAGCATATCAGTATAAGACCATGCAAAGTTAATATTCTTCTCCTTCAGGAACTCTGTGAACTATTTCTTCTCCGCTTCTGATAAAGATTGTGCAAGATGTACTATTTGAGGATTTTTAGCAGTGCCCAAGTTTATTGGCTGTGTTGGTTCAATCAGTACCGAAGATCTTTCCTGAAAGTGTTCAGGGAGGATATCAAGAGTCTCATCCTTTGGCACCTCAGAGAGGTTTTCACCATTGGATATGTTTTTTTTATTTACTATTTTGGGATCTGATACTGCCACAAACTAGTTTTCACCATTAGTCTACTTTTTCTTTTTCTTTTTCAAATTTTTATTAAGAAACCTGATATCCTCCTATGAAATGTTCTTGCTCCTTACATTGGTGGAAGAAAGGTAGGGTCCACAAGCATTGAGATAACAAGCTAGGGTGTGATCATTGGGAAAGTTGAGGATAGGAGTAGGACCTGTTTCAGTCCAATCAATTAGGTCTAGAAGTACCAATGTTGGGGAGTCAGATTCTGGGAAGGACAACATCGTGTTAGCATCAAGACCATTAACCAACATGACATGATCTATTAAGTTAATTTCTTTGATATTTAGATCAATAAGAGTGAGATCATCATTAAAAGGGTCATTGTTAGTCATATGCAAACCAAACTCTAATGACCCGTCAGTAGAAGTCTCATCATCATCTCTCCATAAAAGGAGGCTTCTTGCTTGTAGCCTATGAAATTATTCTAGACTTGTGTCTCTATCAATGATTGGGGGAAGGAAGTCTTCTTCTATTTCAGGAGGATTGGTATCATTGAGAGGAGTTTCAGATCATTTACTAGGAGCTGAGGGAGCTGCAAACATGTAAATTGTATTTATTCCAATATCTTCAGAGGCGACAGATAGCCAATCCCATTCATAGTCATGAGAGTCTATTACATCATCATCAGATTTGTTTAAGTATTCAACAATGGTTATTTGATGTACTCAGTTAGCCATCTGTAGATCAAAATGTGTGAGATCTAGAACATGTGAAATTGTGACCAATTGCCCCCAGTTAGGATGTAAATCCTGTGGCCATAGTATCTCTTGAGTAATTGTTGCTATGGTGTCTCCTACCTCTTGAATGGGAGGTTGTGCTAGCAAAGGAGTGTGAACATCTTGTGGTACCTCAAATTTGGGCATGTAGCATTC
This sequence comes from Thuja plicata, assembly GCA_018584345.1. Taxonomy (NCBI): domain Eukaryota; kingdom Viridiplantae; phylum Streptophyta; class Pinopsida; order Cupressales; family Cupressaceae; genus Thuja; species Thuja plicata. Next base: position 1,074,509 of record MU226169.1, read on the forward strand.
TCCTTGGTAGTTGGGGTCCTATGCACCAACATGTAACAATCTTTCATAGGACCTCTATTCTAGTTCATCTGTTTCATCACTCCCTTTATCGGAGTGTGGACTCTCTTTTAAAGAGGGTTTATCAGTTTTAGTATTGAAAGTGAGTCCTATTTTATCTCTAGTATTCTGGAACTCCATGGGTATAGGTTCAATGAGCCCTCATCCTATGTCATTTAGAGGTCCCTTTCCTTTGTAACCCATTTGTGTGAGGAAATCATATCCCTTTCCATACTATTCTGGGGATATCTTCACATGTTTGACCTCAGCCTCCACCGGTTTTCCTTTGTAAAGCCAGTCCAAGACTACTTGTTCTTCTGTGTTATTAGAAGAAGATGTGGATGCCTTTACCATGCCAGTTTCTTTGTGTACTTCTGGCTCCTAGGATGCTATAGGTGTGAATATTGAGGAAGGTTTTCCATAGGATTGTGGTGACATCAAAATTTCTGTCAATGAAGGAGTCAGGTTCATCTTGTACTCTCCCATACCTATTTCTTCAAGTTTCAAGGTTTTGCTAAAACTCTTCATAACCATGTCTTTGGTAGTTTCAAGAGCAACTGCATCCATAGCTTCTTTGTTGTGTGGGATCATGCTACCTACTTTGATATTGTTGCAAGTGTAGTTAGCATTTGCAGGAATTGTCACTTCCACCCCATTATGTGGGAATTTTATGCATTGGTGGTAAGTGGATGGTACAGCTTGCATCTTGTGAATCCATGGTCTCCCTAGTAGGATATTGTAGGCCAATGGTAGATCTAGAACTTGAAATATGATGTTCCTCTCAATCGGTTTGACTCTGATAGGTAGAAAAATAAGACCCATGGAGGATCTTTCTTCCTCATCATAAGCTTTGATGGTTATCTTTCTTCTAGAGTCAATCGTTTGTTCTGAGAGACCTAGTTTCTTGATTAGATCTAGTGTACAGATATTCAATCCTGCACCTCCATCTATCGACACGCGTCTAACACAGGATTTATGAATAAGGACTTCAATATGGAGGGTTTGATTATGTGGATGTGCTAATGACTTATCATCCTCTTCAAAAAAGGAGAGGTAATGTGGCACTGAGATGTGATTGACCGTAGCTTGAAACTTGTCTATATCAATGTCTTTTGGAATATTAGCAGCATGTAGAGGTTTTTCTAGGATTTTCCTATGTACTGTGGATATCTTGAGCAACTCAAAAATGGAAATTTTGGTAGAGGTTCATTGCAATTGGTCTACCAAGTCATATTTTTCTCCATGGATAGTGACCATGTGTTTTGCTGCTGGTTTAGGAATAGTCATAATAGGAAACTTGGATATTGATGTTGATGTTGGTTTTGGAGGTCCTTTGATCATAACCTGTGCTTGGCTCCGCATTATAGCATTCAAGTGGAATGAGACACCTTTTATTGTGACCACATTGACAAATTCAGTTTTGATATCAAGCATATTAATCACATTGTAATTTTTGGAATAGGTGTAGTTTACCTCATTACTCTTCCCTTTAGATGTCTCTCCTTGATTGTAATTAGGAAAGGGTTTGTTGAATGTTGTATGATCTTCATTGGTAGTATGTCCATCTACTTTGATCTTAACTCCTTCGATGAGGTCTTGGATGACATGCTTGAGTTTGAGGAAATTATTAGTCTTGTGTCCCTTTTTTTGTGGAAGACACAATAGGAATTATCATCCCACCGCCTGGGTTTGACCATTGGTTCCCACGGTTTAGAATCGGGAATGGTAAGAACTTTCTTATCCAATAGTGTTTTTAGAACAGTCTCAAGAGGATCTCCCAAAGGAGTGAATGTTCTTTGGAATTTTGAAGTCCATGTTTGTCCCTTGTTATTATCATTGTTTGCTTTGGGTGCGAGAGTTGCTACTTTAGCATCCTTTCTTGCTTGCATGCCATTAGTTAGATTGAGTACCTTGGGTTTAGGATTAATGTTAGAGGCATCAACCACTCTGTCCTTAACAACATTCTTGTTTTATTTCCACCATTTAGGCTTGGAGTTGAAGTTGTTGGTCTTGTTTTCATTTCAAAGGGTGATCTCTCCCCTTTTAACCATGACTTCCTCAATATGGAGGGCATTTTTAATCATCCTGTCGAAACTAGGAGAGTCTTGCATTGGTAGAGAATAGTTCAATTAAGGCACTATATTATTAATGAAGATTTCCATCTTCTCTATTTCAGAAATATCCCTTGAATATCATGCAAAAATCTTCCTCCATCTTTGTAGGAAGTGTGTAAATGATTCTCTAGTTCTCTATTTGGTGTTACATAGGTCCATCATAGTGACATCATGTTGGATGTTGTAGGAGTAATGTTGAATGAACCATTGGATCAAATCCTCGAATGTCTTGACCTTAGGGTTCAGTTTTGAGAACCACTCCATGGCATTTCCTCCTAGACTTCTTGGAAATAGTCACATGAGGTATGTAGGTTCGTGCATGTATTCTATTCTTAAAGAAAAGAATTCCCTTACATGGTCGTGTGGGTCAGTTTCTCCTGTGTATTTGTCATACTTTGGCCTTGCCACATTGGGGGGAAATGGGACCATAGTGATACTCTTGTCAAAAGGAAATGGACAAATGGCGTCCAAAGAGTTGTGTTTTGGGTTTCTCCTTCTCTTGTTTGAGGTTTGTGAGCTCCGTTTGCATCAGATTGAGTTGTTTGGTGAGAATAGATATCAGATTTTTTACCTCCTTTTCCTTGATTTTTTCTACATCATAATGCTTAGGTAATTTGACACCTGTGGATACTAGATGAAGGAAGCACTTTTCTTTATCCTCATCAATCATTCTTTCCATTATTTGGTGGAACCTCTTTCTTTGTTTGATTTTTTCATATGCTTCCTTAGTGATTTCATCCTCACTACTAGATTCAAATAAAGGACGTTCAAACTTGGGTTCTTCTTCTTCATCAGTATCTTTGGGTTTTTGGTGTTTTCCATTGTTATAGTCCTCAAAGGCCTTACTCCATCTACGAGTGTTTCTATCCATTTGAGTGGAATCTAAATTGAGAAGGGAACTACAAGAAGCTTCTCCTTGAAAGTGTGGTGTTTTATGAGGCACTTTCAATTCTTTAGACATGTACATGTTGTGTCTTGTGTTAACCATAAAGTTGTTCCTCAACTTTGTTAACATTTCCCAATAGTGTAAGTGAGAGCTTCAGATTGGTCAAGTGGGCGTGTCTAGGTAAAAGTAACTGTTTGTTGGTGGATGTAAATGATTCCAGCGTTAGAGGGTTAGAATACCCTGATAGTGAGCTATGAACCAAGTTGTTGGTAGAAAGTGTGTAGACCACACGTATTGAACTGATCTTGAAAGACTAACTAGGCATGCAAGGTGGATGTTTCAAAAGTGTTTTTAAATTACAATTGGGAGACCAAAAGAGACAACATGAACCAGCTAAAGAGCTAAAAGGGTATCCTAATCAACTAAGACTTTCTAAGAAAAATTCCTACAAGTACCCACTGTCCTGAATGCGAGCTCCTAGATGTGAGCCTCTGATGGTACCAGATGTGATCCTAGAATCTGGATGTGACTGTGTGCTGACTAAATGTGATCCAGAATACAAAATGTGATCCTAAATACTACATGCGACTTGGGAAATACATGATGCAATCTTGTGATGTCTTTGTCAGTTTTGGTCAATTCTGAAAAAGTTTGTTTTTGAAGTGCATGAAGTTGCTTGTTTCTAGATTGCATTAGGAGGTGTCATAATGCATGAAAAAAACTTGTACTCCAGGGTTTGAAATTTGTTGATTGTTTTGAGGAGATTATCTTTTTAATGATCTTTTGAACATGTCAAACAATTTTACATTGTTAGGAGGGTGAAACAAACACTCATCTTTTCCTATTCTCTAGGTGGAGGATGAAAATATTTTCTCATTAACTCAGGTACACACTCAAATGCTAATTAGAATACAATCATCACCAAGAACACAATGGCTCTAGTCATGATGATGTATTAGCCGACTCCAAATGCAAGTGAGGCCACAATATGACGAGTGTCTTGGGGCAATTAATTTTTTCCTTGCACAAAGATTATCACCCTTTCGAGGATGAATCAGGAATTCTTTTAGTTGAAGTTGTTGTAGATTATTGGGAAATCCATTCAAAACTGTCCCCCATAGAATTGCACAAGGAAAAATTCAGGTGTATAGCCCTATGAGTACCCAAATATATGTAGTCTCACAAGCAAGATTCAAGGGGATCCGCTCTATATATACCCATATATGTTCAAGGAATGATGTCGAAATCCCAATAACAAAACCAGTTTCATCCTCTGAGGCTTTATCCTACGAGGAAGCAACTATTTATAGTGATTTGGAAGGGTTGGCGTAAAACCTGTCCTCACTTGGGTAGTTCTCAGGAGATTTTTTCCTCAACCAACAAGCCCTCTACTGTTTAAGTATATGTAATCAGGATTGGTGAGCTTTGGATGTCTGGATTTCTAATTCTTTCAAAGAAGAAGAGCATACTCTCCTAATCTAAACCATTTTCTCCCAAAACACGTAAATCAAAGTTCATTCCTTCAAGTTATGTTGAGCTCAATTTAGTTTGTTCCTATTTAAGAAAAATAGGATTGCTTGAAAAGGAAAGTTGCCTTGTTCTATTAGCCACAAAATTTTAGTGAGTTTCTTGTCCAATTACTGATCCAAATTGAATTAAATGATTGAACTTGTTCTTTGATCCCACATATTTAGTGCTTTGATTGTCCAATTTCTAAATCCAAAAAGAAATTATATGATGTAGTTGTTCATTGAACCACAATATTTAGTGACTTGTGTTGTTCATTTACTGGTCCAAATTGAATTAAACGATGTGTTTTCTTGTTCAGTTAACTCCAAACTCCGTTCAGTCCATAAACTGATGTATGAGTTTTTGATTTTCCTTAAAAGGAAAAGAGCATAATCCTCTAGTCAGTTTAGTGATAGATTGGAATGTGTATCTTAATATGGAAAGAAAGTAAAATAGAAGTCAAGATGGGGGTTGGGTAACCTAAAAAACCAAGTTAGTATCTGTTTAAGTTAACTCCCACAAAAACTTTCAAGAACAACCTGTAAACACTTGTTAGGTTGCAAGACACCAAAAACACAACTTGTCAAAATGTTAGAGTTACGCAAACGAAATGCACAAACTTTCTAACTAGATGCGAGCCTAAATTTTTACTGAATGTGATGCAACATACTGTATGTGAGATTCCTTACCAGATGTGATTCCATGCTTACCAAATGTGAGCCTAAACTGAAAATGATCTAGGAAATCCTGGATGCGAGCTTTGTTTTCTGCGGTGCGATGGCGTATCTTGGATGCGATCCAGAATGGTAAAAAATGAGCTTGTAACATAATTTTGGGAATGCAAATTAGTGAAAGAGTGTTAGAAAATGAGGCCAAGTTGAAAATCGAGCCCCATGGTGGGTGCCAGAAATGTGTGTGTATATTTGTGCACCTATTATCTGCAACACAACACTTCAATAAGTCATTCTGTTAGTGAAAAACAAGGGTTAAAGAGCATATAAACCATAACTTTGACATATTTCTTTCTAACTAGGATGAGTGTAGCATATAACATAAAAGCCCTTAGATTTATGCTAAATACCAGTGACATAAACAACCTAGGATGAAAGATTTAGTTTAAAATAAGCTAATATTCAATGAGCAATGCATATTAATCTAAAAATGGACATTCTAAAATTGCAATAAACATGAACCATGAAATGAAATATGAGTCTAGGTCTATTCCAACAGCATAACAATGTATTTACAATATGATATGAAGGCTTCTTTGGTCTAAAAAATGGCTTCTATTTATAGAAGAATGAGAGAGAGAGAGAGAGAGAGAGAGAGAGAGAGAGAGAGAGAGAGAGAGAGAGAGCGCATTAATGAGNAGAGAGAGAGAGAGAGAGAGAGAGAGAGAGAGAGAGAGAGAGAGAGAGCTCATTAATGAGTTGAGGGACTCATTAATGGTGGTGTAAGAGCCATTAATGCCTTAAGCATTAATGAGGCATGGAGGAGACATGTGCTTAAGGCATGTTTATTAATGAGACATTAACGAAAGCCTTAAAGAAGCATGGGAGGGGTGTAAGAGGGTGGCTTGAGATGGTAGACTTGAGAAAGCAATCTTGAGATCCCTTGGCTTTCTCAAGTGGGTGGAGTTGTTAATCATTCCTTAATGGAATGTGACAACATTAGGAGGTGGGTTAGGGTAGAAATAGAATTAGGATTAGATTAGCAAGGGTGAATGGGTTGAGATGGGTTAGAACCCAGGGTAGAAGTGGTTGAGATAGGTTAGGTTGGGGTTTAAGGGAATATTAATTAAATGAATTAAACTTATTTAATTCATTTAAAAATAGGAATTTAATTATTTAAACAATTTAATTTCTTTTTAATAATTAAGGGGACTATAGCCATTTTAATTAAATTAAATAAGCTAGGGGAATGGGTTATTTTGCAAGTGGATAATTGATTTAGGGGTTTATTTAATTCCTTTATAATTAAATACTATAGCCATGTTTGAATTTGGTTTGATTTAAATGGTTTGAATTGATTTAAATTGTATGGCTATAATAGTTAATATAATTCAATGATAAAAATCACCTAGGACATTAAATTGATTCGAAGAATTATGCCAAGAAGTAATAGGGTCATTTGGACATAATCGAGGGTATGATCGCACTTAGGGAAAATAGGGTCCATAGTTGGAATAGACCAAATTTAGGTGGTTACAGTGGGCAGTAAGGTTCTTATAATTTTACTTACCATTGTACCTTCTTCTAGTACACCTCTAACTCCTTGTATAGCATTGACTACCTCTTTTATTCTTGTGCTGTACTGAGTGATGTTTTCTCCTTCTTTCATTTTGAGATCATCAAAATTTTCTCTAAGGCTTTCTACCTTGGCTCTCAAAACATTTTTGTCACCACCATGTACAAGCTTCAATTTTTCCCACATCTACTTTGTAGTTTTGCATTATTTGACATCTTCAAATTCAACATCGGAGAGTGAGGAAGCAAACTCTATCATCATGTCGTTATGTTCATGCTTCTCTCTCATTTGATCAACTATTGGTGCTCTTGTGGGCAACCCATATTCAGTTTCTAGAAATTGAGTAACATCATTGCCAATACCTAATAAGTGGAGTCTTATCCTGCTCTGCCATGAAGCAAAATTATCTTTGTTCAACTTGGTCACATCTCGTATATTCATCTTGTGATCTTTGGCTTAGGTCTTGAAACCTTCCTTCTAAGCATGCAAGCTCTGATACCAATTGTTAGTAATAAATAAGATGGGGGGTGAATCAGTGGCCTCAAAAAATTATCCTTAAAGTTAACCACTAATCAAATCAACCTCAGATTATTAAGTCCCTACAAGATGCATGCCATGAAATACTTATAATAATTAACTGTCTGTCGGTTTTCCTTGTTTGTCCTTATTCTCCTTGATTACCGATAAGTAGTATAACTATTTACCAAAATATAGTAAATATGCAGAGTATATCGATATATCTAGAATGAATTATGTAAGATACAAAACAATAAAGAAATGCATCATACACACATATAACACATGGATTTTAACATGGAAACCTTGTTAAGGGAGAAAACCACTGGGACCGGTACCTCAAATTTTCACTCTTCTGAAGTGAGCCCTATTAGGAGCCAATCCTGTTAAAGATTACAAACACATTGTTAAGTGTGACCTTATTAGAGGATTTTACACATATAGATTGTCACTTAGTATCGGGCATATAATGATGCCATCCCTGAATTAGCCTCTCTCTTAGACTGTCAACAGGCATCGGGCATAGCCAATGCTACTTTCATGAATCAACCTTTTGGCACTCCTTGGGATGTACCTCAATATATAGAAGACTGTTAAGTCCTACTCTATTAAGAGACTTGATGCTTCAATGGTTAAACTGAAATAATATGACCTATTTCTAATGCAACTTGAATTGCAGATTTTCAAATCTATTTAAGTACATTACCTCTCTGATCAATGTATCAATTCAATTCTTTTGTGCTCCACATTTTCTTCTCTATGATGTTGTGCTCACTGTTTGTTGGTGTCTGTAGAATTCCTAATCTCTCCTTTAGCTTGATTGATCAGTACTACATGAAGTTGTTCTTCATCAGTTTCTCTTCAGCATCCTCTTTTATTCACTCCCCTTAATCCCTTTTCATGAATGTAAGCTCTCTCGAAAATGAATTAAGCATGTCTCTTATATATACATAATATTGATTGCTTCTTGATTCTTGATTCTTAGCATGAAAAACAATCCATCCAATTCGATTTAAAGAATAAATCCTAATTTGTATCGTAGTTATCTTCATGCTAACTATACAAATCATCTTTAAATCAATCACTTAACTTTGGTCAAATAAAATAAAGAAAACAACAAGTTAAGTCTATCTTTAGCTCTTTCCAGCTAGATATTTTTTCATTTTCTGAACTCTCTATTCCGTCGGTCAACTCTTTAGTTTGTTGTCAGTGACAACGGATAGTTTCATCAATGTGACTCTAGTTATCTTTAGGATCTCCATCCATCGGGCATCATTGGATCTTTACTCATTGGGCAACTCTATTTTAAGCTCATCGGGTATCATGTGGTTTTGCTTCGTTGGGCAACACTATCTTCTGCTCATCAGGTATCACTGTGACTTTTCTTTTTTGCCTTCTCTCATGGTGTGCACTCCATTGGTGCTGTCTGTCACTTAGGAAATACTTAAATTTTATGCATTGCTGAAAGCATAACCTTTGTTCCATTGATTCTCTAAAGTCTTTGGCATTATGTACATGATGGTACATATGATATCAAGTTAACATTAATGAAAATACAAACCATTAACTAATTTAATGCCTTGCATTATCTTCAACTTAATATTATTAAACATTCAATTAGTTACATGTCATCACCTTCCAGTTGTCCACCATAGATAGAGAGATCTTTCCCATCCCAGTCAATGGGATCTTCCTCAATATCTTCTTTTAGGATTAGTACTTTCAGTTTTAGTTTCATTCTAATAAGTGTTATTAAGCACTAGAGGTCTTTAGAGTTCATTTTCAATAAAATGCCTTCTAGGAATTGGTCCTAGTTAGGTTGCATAGGTCCTATTTAGGTTGCATGAGTTCTAGGTCTAGGTTGCATATTTATTTCAACAAAGGTTTCATTTGTGTATTCTAGGTTTTGACTCCATTGCACAAGGAATAAGGTCTAAAATTCATGTCTAGCAGCCAGAAATCTAGTAGAGGTCACCAAAATTGTTACCCTAACTTTACACATTGCAATATGAAAATCGTAAACAACATAAGATTGCATGAAGGTACACCTCTTTAACATTTTTATTTAGTAAAGGAAAATGACATACATTGCCATTGCATTCATATTTTTGTACTCTAAGTATTGATCACATTCAGATTTTCAAATTCATAATTGATCATTACATTTTGCATTCAAACTAAATGTAAAAAACATATGTTTCTTCCATATTATAGAAAAGAAAGCATGAGTAGGGGTCCATGCATTATCTTGTAGGGTGTTCTGCATTTAGTAGCTAGTTTTCTACATGGTCCAAGTCTCTAGGTCTATGTCATTAATATTCATGTCATGTTCTGCATTCTAGGTCTAGGGTCCTATCATGCATCATGAAAAGAGAAAAGAGTTAGATCCAAATTGGATCTAAGAAATGCATTGAAACCAAAACAACATACAACATTAAAACTTTCAAAATAGTAAATCTACTAATAACATCAATAAAACAACAAAGTATGCATCTACACCAACTGAATAAAACTATCAAAGGGACATAAATCCATGAAACCTTTTACTGTATATGGTTATTATTCTACGTTATTCAAGAGTTTTTGTTTGTAAACCAAAAAAATCTGAATCAAAGGGACTTAGTTCCTGTAGCTGAGAAACCTTTTTCAAAAAAGATCAACACGATAAGATAGTAAACACAACCAATTAACTAACATTCATGCATGAATGTCATTTCACATGGCACTCACACACAAACATTGATTGGTTGATTCTGTCCACTAACATAACATATTTATTTGATGGTGTGTGCAAATAAAATGAACAGAGATGGTTAATATGCAGAAAAGAAACATGATCTATGTGTTCACTAGTTGCAGATGATACAGAGAAATGTAGTGGGAGTCACAAGATCATGCTCGAACCTCACAAGATTCATTATGAAAGAAAGCAAGGAGTTCATCAGTTCAGTAAATGAGAAGATGAAGAATAAAGAGATGCAGTTTATAGAGGTTTGTGCAAGATGCAAGCATGTTGTTATAATTTTTGGTGCTACTTGAGACAAAATGAAAAATATAGTAATGTGTTAGATGGATGTTCCAAATTGAAGTGGATGATCAAGTGCAAAGAAGAGATGTGCAAAGAAGAGGATGCAATTATTTGCAATCAAATAATGAGGTGTGCATCAATGTCCAAATAGCAGTGCATATGGAACATAAAAGAAATAGTAACACTGTTATGAAGTGTCAAATACATGCATAAAAAAGAGATAGATTGCATTGTTATCAAAATAGAAATTGCATATACATAGTTCATACATTATTGGCATCATAAAAGTACTTCATCTTAATGTTGTTCTGTACACTAGTTTGTTTGAATGAGAGGAAAAAAGAACATAGTAACATCCATGTTTGCAGAAGAAAGAGAAAATGCATGTTCAAACAGTGGTGTCTTTTGTTAAAGATATGTATGCATACAAAAATGGGAAAAAATAGTATGTTCTTAAAAGGAAAAGGCAGTAGCTCTGTTATGCATCAAAAATGGATGTCAAAGAGAATTATCTTACACGTTCAAATAACAGTGTTATTGTTGGATGCTATTAATATGCATGTTCAATGGATATTCAAAGGGATGTTCAAATAAAAATGTTGTTAATTAAATGTTATTATTCATGTTCAGATGAGATGCAATCAAGAATGAAAAGTAAAAAAATAGTGTCATCTAGTTATTATCAAGTGCCTACTCAAGAATGGAAATTGAATGACAACTATTTTGCATGTTCAGGTAAACAGCGTTGTTACTTAATGTTGTTAGGTCCATATTCAAATGACACTACTATGCATATTCATTAAATAAACAATGTTATTATTCATACTATTATTCATGTTTGAATAACAGTATGAAATTTACAATTAATATGCATATGTATTACAGAGTTGTGTAAACAGAAAAGGCCAATTTCAAGCTCGATTTCACAATATTGCTCATGGGAGTCACGAGCCCGTGCTTGAACCCCTAAGTAGTTCTTGCATGGAAAGTGGTAATTGTGTATAAATGTGCTAATTTTCCTTTTGGAGTATGAAACCATATGATAGAGACATCAGATGTGATGCATAGAGACAGAGCATGGTTTCAATTAAAAGGCAAACATATAGAGGAAACATATATGCAGACAATCATACTATATCAACAATATGTAGAGAGAAGAAACATGGTTCTAAACAAAGAATGATGAGCCCAAACTCCGTGAATGCAAACAAACATGGAGATAGCATATGACACGTAAAGAGAACATATGACAAAAAATAGATGTAGACATCTAGTAGATCCAACAAAATTTCAAAGTTTAGCTCTTTATTACAATAACTCACAGCTCTTAGACATGTTCATGGCTAATTATAGTTTTCAATAGAAATGGGCTCACACCTCCAGAGTGACAACACATGGATTCTATCGAGAATAAATCATGGAGGGAAAGTAAAAGGTGACATTAATAACAAAGAAAAGTAATGACAACAGAACATGAATACATAACCCATAATTATTGCAAGAAGCATGGCGAAGCAACATAGTAGTGAAAGCCACGACTGGAGATATCTTTCAAAGCTATCTAATGCAATGATATATTTAAATGAAGACATAATCTAAATGCAAAGATGACAAGAAGGGTAACTTATCTGCAAGTTACAAGCCAAGATCTGGTGGAGCCCGAGCTCAATAAAGATGTGCATGACAACACCATGTATTATGGTATGAAAATCTAGTTCAAAGGGAACCCATGGTGTGGAAGAGAGCTCGAGCTCTTTTTTTAAGTAGTGAAATCAAAGTGATAAGAACCTGTGAAGAGCCTGAGATCTAAACTCAACAAACAACATTGATGAACTCCAGAGAAGAATCCTGAGCTCTTCATTTAATAACTAATTCCAGTTGGAGCTTGAGTTTTATGCTCAAAAATGAATGCACTTTCATGAATTATAACCAATGATGGAGAAAAACAATAGAGATAACACTATATTCCATCTGAGTGATAAAAAAAGAGATCTTTAACCAAAAACCAAACTCCCAATTCATAGTGATGAACTCCACATCAAAAACCTGAGCATAGAGAAGCAATAAAAGAGTGAAAGTCAATGCCACAGTTGCAACATGGGAAGTGCCATAGATTAGGGTCTCAAAACCCTCACATTTTTCCCTAAATTAAAATGTGATACAATGACCAAGAAAATCCAACTTTTTTTAAACTTTGGAATCTACTGACAGTGGAGTTAATGCTGCTACAGATGACAGTGCATGATAGTCAGTTTCCAAGTGTCACGACAACAACTCAACAACATAAGCATATGCCATGATATAGATATTTTGGAGAATGGTTGGTTGTGTATTTTTGGTCATGTTGACCTAGGGTTATGATGTCATCTTTAGTCTTGTTAGGGTTATATATTATGTGGTTGGGGTTATATGATATGGGGTTAGTCTATGTGTATCAAGGTAGGGCTTGATTATAGTTTTATATGTTGGTATGTATTTGATAAAAGATGTATCATTTAAAATACCAATATTATGGGCATAATTCAAGGCATGGATTAGGCCTTAGATTTAGGGTTTTATTTGTTTTAAGAGAGCTTTGGAGGGAATTTCATTTTCAAAATTGGCCTTGAGAGGTATATATCTGAGCTTCTTTTTCAGTTTTAGGGGTTCAGAATTTGGGAGAAAGGTGCTTTTAGTGAACTTCTTGTTCCTCTACACCTTTTTCATGCATTTTGTAGCCATTAGTTCATGTTTTATGCAGATTTTGTTCAAGTGAATGCACATATTCCTTGGAATAATTTGTACTTTCTCATGTAACTCTTTTGCAGATTTTGAGGATAATAAAGCTTGCCCATTATTCATACATCATTTTTGAGTTTCTATTATTAGTCCTTTCAATTTTATGCATTTAAGTGTAATGTATTTTGCAACATAGATTAGTGAATTGATCTAATCCCTATTCTAGATTGTAAAGTATAACCTTTTGCTGAATCTGCATGTTTATTGATAGAAATGTCATTGTTTATGGTATAAACCCTAATAGTGAGATTTTAGTTAGTCTATGCATTGAATAGTGAATGTTATTGCAAAAAACATTAGGGTATGTCTTGTATGCAAGCTTAAAATTTTTGAGAAGTATGAATCAACTTCATGTATCACCTTAGTTTTGTTTATTCAGTTCTAGTTCCATTTTCCCCTTTTCCCAAAAAATAGAAAAAGTCAGTAATAGGTGACAACCCAAATCTGATAGGAACCAGCCTAGAATCCAGAGATTCCTTCTTAATCAGAGTCTACCCACAACTTAGGAAGGTTTCCATTGTTACCTTGAAATATTAGTATGCCCTAATGCCCAAGTTAGGGTGATATTTTTTGTCCTTAACAGTCATTTTTGAACTAGTGACTTGGATTTGTTTCTTTTCCTACTTAGTAACTATGTGTTTTCCTTGATTAGATTATTCTAAATTTTTTGATGATATCATAGTTTTGATTATACCTATGAATGTCATCCTTTTTCCCCATGTATCTGATAGTATTTCCTATTTTTGTGTGTTGTACATTTATAGAGGGACTCTGAACATGCATGGGCCTTATCCTCATGTGTTCTCCTTCATTGGCATGTTATATGATATTGATGGATGAGATATTCATCATTGTTCACTCGAGTATCTCTTAGATATGCCCGATGATAGGATTAATAAGGGACTTATGATAACATTGATCAAGTTGTGGCACTTGGAGCATCATACCTTCCATCTTCCTATCAGTGAGATTATCATTTACCCTGAGAATGTCCACTGGATTCTGAGAATTATTGTGATGGGAGAGCTGGTGTACTATGATTCAAAAGATGCAACCTGCATTGATGGTATGATATGGGTATTCTAGGATCCATTGATTCTTGAGAGACACATCACATGGGAGCACATGGAGAGTTAGTATTTCATCCTTCCTATTGTATTAGCTAGATCGATAGGTGGTTTCTTGGTTCCTAACTAGAGTTCACAAGTATTTTTGGTTGATTGGAGAAGCCTTATCAAGGATTTGTTATAGAGACCTTGGAGGATGGCTTGGGGTACCTGTCTCCTTCCACATTTGTATCATGATATGCACCAGGTGGTCTATCAATAGGATAGTTCAATGTCTGTGGGACTTGTATTTTTATAGATTTGGGCCTGGGAGGACATCCCAGTTAGAAAACCAGTGGTGGTTCGATCTTTTCATCTAGAGGAGCCTTATGTCAAGAGATATTTTTCATCCATAATGAGGTGATCATGCATTCTGGTGTCATTCATTAGATGATCTTACATTAGTTATTTTGTGGCCCTATTTGGACTATGAGGAGTTGACCAGTGATGCTTGAAAGATTCCCTTTGTGTTCACTAAGAGATCTTATTGGGAAGAAACCACACACTATAGAGAGATACTTGGTGACTCGTGTGCTTTGACAGTTTAGTATAGCTCAGCCTATGCCATAGGGAGTAGCTGCATATGATCATACAAGGGATGAGGAGCCACATTATGGACCATAAATATGTTATGAGACTATAATTGAGGAGCATCTGTGAGTAGTGGGTGTTCAGTGGGATTATGCTCCAGAGGATATTGCTGTAGGGATGACTGTCGATTATTCTCAGCACTTTGTGCAATATCCATTTCCATGTTTGATTGTACCTGATGAGGTAACTCATGTGATGGTTGATCTTGCAGATCATGATGGTGGTGGTGATGGAGGTGGTGGGGCCATTAGGGTACCTTCTAAAAGGAGATGAGCTAGGAGTGGATAAGATGATAGAGGGAGAGAGGCTAGAGATCAGGGTAGAGGTAAAGGTAGGGATCAAGGCCGAGATCAAGTCATAACTGGTAGTGATCTGGTTAGTGGTAGAAGCAAAGAGAAGAGTCAGGTTAGAGTGAGGATTACAGGTCCTTATTGTGTGTAAGATTAACACCTTCATGAAATTAAGACTAATAACAACAAATTCTATTGAAAGACAATACGATTTAATCTTAGAATTGAAGCTAAAAATCCATATCATCTCATGGTTCTCTATCTAAGCTTTGTTAAGAGAGCTCTCAAGATTAATCTCTCTCAAGGACAATCCTAGAATGAGAAATGAATGATAAAAAAATGCTAAAATCTAGCTTAAAATGCTCAAAATGCTCCAAGATATATTAGAAAATAACAAATGTTCCTAAACATGATATACTAAATGCTATGCAAATGCTGAAATACTCTCAAAAGCTCTCAAATGCTCTCCAAATGCCTATAATAAGGATGCTTTTACTCTTGAAATTCTTGGATCCCAAACACAAAGGAAATGACTTGTATTTATAGCATTTTCCCAAGGGTAGGGGGTAGAGTGAGTTGATCATGATCAAAGTTTGGTTAAGTCAAAAGCTTTGAGGTGTTCTCAAATGGAGGGAAAGTTGGTTGGTTTTATCAAAGATAATAGGAATTAAATAACTCAATCATTTAATTAATTTAGCCATGGAAGGGCGAATGGGTTGGATTTGATCTTTTTGATTTGAACTATACAATTGAAAAATCAATTGCATAATTTGATTAATCCCTTTAGGCTTGAATTTAATTATTTGATTTCATGATTCTTTGATCTTTTAATTTGATTTTTGTCCATTTGTTTTGATAAATGTCCATTTGTTTTGATCCATTTGTTTTGCATTGAGATGAGATTTTAAGGCATTTGGCTGAGATTTGCAATTTTGAATGCTTGAGATACACCTGGTCAATTTTAGGTGTGTACAAATGGCCCTCTTTGAATTGATGTATGAAGCACATTGATTCAAAAAAAGCTTGATTGTCTTGTTTATTGATTCGATACTGATGAGCTGATTGACTGATATGAAAACTTGATATGAAACCCTGATATGAAACCTTGATATGGAACCCTGATATGAAATCTTGATATGAAACCCTAATATGATGCTTTGATATGAAATCCTAATATGAAATCTTGATATGAAATCCTGATATGAAACCCTGATATGATGCTCTGATATGAAACCCTGATATGATGCTCTGATATGATACTCTGATAAAGTTTGAAATTTTAATGCCCCAGATTTGATATAAGATATGATGTAGAATCCTAGTTGGATGATATGATGACGCCCCCTCAAAAATGAAATCAGATTGATCGTAGGTGTGAAAAAGTTGATGAAAAATGCTGATTGAATAGATCTAAGATGATTGCATTTTTGATAAACAATGATGCTGAAAGATGTCGAACAAATGCCCCAGTGTGTAAAATATGTAGATTTGGTTTGATTGGGTCAAAAATCTCACAAAATAGGTTAAAATAGCTTAAATAGGTTGAAAAACCCAAATTTACTATTCATTTTCACTTTTTACTATTGAGAATTTGCTTTGAGCCTCTAACGATTGACAGCGATGGTGGTCCCCATTCGAGAGCATAGGTTCAAGTGAGCACGTAGATATCAGAGACCTCCTAACTACGGGCCTTTGGTGAGTGGTTCGAACTCCCTTAGTGCATTTATTGCTCTTTAAATAGCATTTAATACATGTTTTTGATGCTTTCTAGATAAAATTTAGTGAAATGTCGTGTAGGATAGATAAAGTGTCATGTAGGACATAGAAAAGCCACCTCTGCATGTTAAAAATCCACGTAGAAGAAATCCTTAGCCACATATGATTTATGAAAAAATTGTAACCCAAATAGTAATGAGCCACCTGAAAAAACCCTAGTTTTTAAAGGTCGCATATGATTTGTAAAAAGCCATGTAGGCCTGTAAAAGGCCACCTACTTAGCTAAGCACCGCCTGCAATTAGTAAAGTGTCATGTTTAATGAGTTAAACGCCATGGGACTTGAAAATTCATGTACACTAAGTTAAGTGCCGCCTACCATGAAGTTTGAAAACTAAGATAGAAAATAGATGAAGTCTTTTTGATTGATCGTCCAGATAACTCAATTAGATTCCAAGCTAGAAAATGTTCATCTAGATTGTGACGTAGTGTTTAGGATATTAGAAAAGTCATAGTGTTGAATGTTTGATAGGTCAATCAGATAAGATTAAAAATGATTATGAATTGTCCTTGTGTCTCATGATATAGAGGTTAGGAGAAATAAGTTGATACGCTCAAGTTAGAGAAAAAATAGATTTAATGTGTTTGATTGACGTAGAATGGTTCACCAAGAGAAAGACTAACATGATTCACTTTTTTTGAAAATGTAGGAACATTACCGCAAGTTGTAGGTACAGGGTGTAGCATCCTTGATATTTGATTTAGTAGATGAGCTTACGCCTCCTGAGTGGCGTACTATTGAGACATGTGGACTCAATTTTCTTTTAGATCTCCCTCGGTTTCAGTTGAACCGAGGTCTTTTGATAGCTATGGCAGAGCGATGGCACTCTAACCATAATACATTTCATTTACCCCTCGGTGAGATGACTATCATGCTTGAGGATGTTTATAGATTATTGAGGATCTTGACTCATGGAGAGAGGGTATATTATGATTCAGTTTATGATAGCAATGTATGTAGACGGGTGTTTGGAGATAACACCGTTGATGACGATTGCATTAATTGGGCACATGTTGCCTTTTTTTCCACTTTACCAGCATTGTTAGGAGGTGTGATTAGTGAATTACTTCTACCAGACAGGAGAGGTCATGGTTTCGTGGTCAGATGGGGCCGGATATTAGAGGACTTGATTGCACATCCACAAAGATTGGATTGGGGCTCTTGTGTTTTAGCGTAGTTATATCATAATCTTCATGAGGTTGTTTATCATTGTAGTGCAGCTCTTTTTGCACGTGCAGTGGTATTATAGTTGTGGACCTGGGAGCATCTCACTATTATGAGGCTAGTTTCAACATGAGTGCAGGTCTGTGGTTATCTGTATGAATTTTTATATGATGGCATGGTTGTCCAGCATCGTGTGGGCAAGGTTGATTTTTGGAGATGTACTATTGATGACATAGATCACGTAGTATAGAGGCCATATCTTCAGTGTGAGAGGTGGCAGGAGGATGGTGATGAGCTTCCATATATGTTTTCACCTTGATGGATGATAGGTCGATCACCACTAGTTATTGAGAGATTTTGCTTTGGGAGAGTACTCCGTCAGTTTGACCGAGTTTAGGACATGCCGCAGGGTATGGCACTCTATGCCAGGGTATAGGCTAAGAGATTGATGTGGGGAGCATAGGTGGACTATCGATTGTCCTGTTTGCAGATTGATCAGCTAGGTTATGCTATTTGGGATATGATGACATAGGTGGCAGATGCAGGGATGTCAGCTAAGTATCATGAGTGGTTCCTGTGACATCATTTTCTTCAATTCACAGATCCAGTAGAGCCTAATCTTGATGTGGATGAGCTCTCAGATTATGATGGAGATGATGGTGATGATGGGGATGATGGTGGGAGACCTCGTAGACGTAGGGTTTAGAGGGTACCTAGGGCTCCTCAGGTACAGAGAGCGGTAGGACCTCAGATGAGAGGTGGACATGTTAGAGGCTGAGGTGGTGGATTTAGGTAGCCTAGGAAGAGAATAGCATGGGTACAGGTACCTTAGGGTCAGGCTCCTTTGATAGTTGGTGCAGATTGGGCCAGAAATAGACACAGATGTGTCCATGTGGCCAGACAGGTTCCAGGGCATGGACATATTCCACAAGTTGATCCACAGTGTAGCACAGTGCCGGTGTGATACCACAGGTACCATTAGCGCCACAGGCACTAGAGGCTCCTCTAGCATCACAGGCACCTCTAGTTCCTCCCGTTGTCGATGGTTTAGTACAGGATGTTCAGGGTTTACAGGCGGGGATGACTACGGTTGCAACTTGATTGGATTAGGTTTCTACTATGGAATAGTAGTTTCTGACTACTCTGGCTCAGTTACCGACTAGTGAAAGCATGAGTCAAATACATCCTAGTACATAGGATAGAGTAGGTGACAAGGATCTTGATGGTGCAGGGGGTTCAGGCACAGGTATAGCTGGAAATGGATCAGGTGCCCCTGTTGGGTCATGAGATAGATTGGGATCCATGATATTTGGATATAGCATTGATGATGTATCATACGTATTTTTGATCAGGACTTTGATGTATGGACCATTTTATTGATGTACCTTTGATGTACTGATTTATGTTATAGACATTGATGATGGACATTTATCTACGATGATCTTTGAATCCTCCTTTGATGATGTTATGAGATTCTCTTTTATGCATATCTACATGTTTCTATGATGTATTTATTTCTATTATGCTATGGATGAAATGTCTTAGAGTATGACATAGATAAATGGATGCAAATGATGTTAATGCAACTTATTTCTATATGCTTTTCTGATTTAATGATGATGTATGGATTATGTAATGCAATGATATGGACGCAGTACTTAGTGCTATGATAAATGAAATGCAACTTATTTTTTTGATTTTGGATGTATGCAATTTTAAGTTATGATGTGCAATTCTAAATGATGATATGGATAAGTGTCTAATGATTAATGTTTCTTTTCATTGCTTTTTGCTTGATATGAACATATAATGAATAATGATTAATGATTATGAATGCAAAGGAAAATCTCATTTTGATGACTTGAAACCATTAAATTTGATGAAGTGTTATCAATTTTTAATCCCCCCCTTGAACTTTGAAAACTACTAGAGAGGCAAGCCATTTCAAAAATAACTTGGAGAATGCAACTAATCTAACATGAAGATGCAATTTAATCTAACATGAAGATGCAATGCAATCTAATTGTCCTTGAGGTTTGTGAAAGAAATGCAAACTGAGATATATTTTCATCATAGAGCGTTGTGGAAGTAAGAGTTGATACAATCCTTACAAGTGCCACTACGACCATAAGAATATGAATATGACTTTCCCTTGTGTGGTAACCCCTTCTACAAAACCAAGTACAACCCTCACTAGTTGAATGACCAACTATGGGAGTATGAATACTGGTTTAATCAGATTCAATGTTGCAAGTGGATGTTGGTATTAAGATATGGAAAAGATAAATAGCCAAGGTATCTATTTGTGTAAACAAACAAAGGTTAACCCTTCATCCCATATGAATGTCCTCAATGGTTTTTGGATGACCAGGTCCTGAGACTAATTCACATAAGTCAAAGAATCTTCCTCAAAATAGTCACTCAGAAGCTTAAGAAAACAACATGTCTTTATCATCGCCAAACTAGTTGAAACATCATTGAGTAGCTAAAAATAAGATGACTCGAAAAAGGGTTAACAAAGAACTCATAAAAAATTTCAAAGTGTTTATGAAATGTATCAATATTTTCAAATAAGAATTCCAGACAGTTTGATCATTTAGTGTGTGTCAATTTTTTTTTAATCCTGATAAAATAAGTCAATGAAACTCAAGGATCATGTTATGCGATCAAACTGTTTAGGGTTGAACAATGATATCCATCAAAGGTTCCAAAATGTCTCTCCTAAATCTGAAAATCTGCTTCTGATGTGTGACCAAGATGTTGCACTATTGAACCCGGTTGGTACCAAAAATTTATGATGTGTGCCCCCAAGTGGTAAGTGTGACCAATGTGAAACTTAGGGAAACTGAACCTATAATGCAACACAAATGCATCTCTGAGACTTTATTAGGACAATGCACAAATGACGGATGCAATGAGGATATGGACAAGTGAGATGAAGGAACGCAATATGTACAAATGCAACTAGGAAACACCTAAGGGACAAAAGGTGCCTATTTATAGGTTTTCACCTCTTGGGATTATTGCTCTTTTTCTCTTTTTTTTTTTCTACCAAGGTGCCTATTGCTACGTTTTCACCAAGGCACTTTTTTCTCTTTTTCAAATGTTTTTTTGGCTTTTTGAAATTTCTGATTTTTTTTTGTATTTTTTTATCTTTTCTCATTTTTTGGTATTTTTGAATTTTTTTCATCTACAAAGGTGATGCTTGACTCATCTGATACTCTTTCGGCTGATACTCTTTCCTCTAAATCAAGTGTGGAACTTCTTAAGATGAATGCTATTGATAGGTTCTAGCAATTCATCACCATCACAATCAGCCAGTTTGTAGGTCCCCATTCTAAATGAAGAAACAATGACAAAAGGACCAAGTCAATTTTCTTCCCACTTTCCTTTCTTTTCTCTATCAACCTGATTTTTTGGATTTTCTCTTAATACTAGATCCCCTATTTGAAAGGTTCTTGGCTTGATATGTGTGTTATAGTTTCTTGAAATTCGATTCTGATAGACTTTCAAATGATCATAGGCTTGAGTTTGATCCTCCAATAATTCCAATTGTTGAAGGTGGAAAACTCTATAATCCTCATCCATTATTAATCCATGCAATGAGACTCTGAGGGATGGTATTTCAACTTCTAAAGGTAGAACATCTTCAGCCCCATAAACCAATGAAAAAGGTGTAGCTCCTATCGGGGTTTGAATATTAGTCCTTTAGGCCCATAATGCTGGATTGATTTAAAGGTGCCAATCCTTTCCTGATTTGCCAATGGATCTCTTAAGGATTTTAAGGATGTTCTTGTTGGTAGCTTCTGCTTTTCCATTACTTTGGGTATAGTAAATGGATGAAGAGTGATGTGTAATATGGAATGTGTCACAAAGTTCATCAACATCTTTGTTCTTAAATTGTTTTCCATTATTCGTGATGATGGCCTTAGGAATGCCATATCTACGAATGATATGATTTAGGATAAACATGGAAATTTATTTCCCTGTGGCAGTTGATAAAGGGACAGCCTCAACCCATTTAGTGAAGTACTCATTTGTTGTAATTATATACTTGTGTCCATTTGAAGAAGGTGAATAAATCATGCCAATAAAGTCAAAACCCCATTGATAGAATGGCCATGGTTTGACAAAAGGGCATAATTCCTACGCTGGTGCATGGATCAAGTCTCCATGGTATTGAAATTTTGCACAAACTTTGACATATTGACAAGCATCTCTTTCAAAGGTTTTCCAAAAGTACCCCATACGTAAGATTTTCTTAGCTAGGTTTAAACCATTTGAATGTGACCCAAAAATCCCCTCGTGGATGTCTTTTAAAGCTAATTTTGATTCATCTTCCTCTAGACATCTAAGAAGTGTTCCGTCAAGACCTTTACAATACAATGTGTCAGAAAGGATAGTATAACAGACTACTTGTCTTATGAAATTTTTCTTTTGAGCGTGGGTTTGGTCTATAGGTAGGGTTTGATTTTTGAGGTAGGCATAGATGGGTCCATACCATGGTGAGTCATGTCCATTTAAAAGGGCAATAATTTGGGTATAAGGTAGGTCAAATGTTGGTTTAACCAATTCTTCCACCAAGAACTCATACTTTTCATTTTGATTAGGCAACTAAAGTAAAGATGTCAAAGTAGCCATTGCATTTGCTTCTCTATTCTTGTCTCTTGGAATTTGTTCAAAAGTAATCAAAGAAAAGTAATTTTTCCAATTATCCACCAATTTCTTGTAAGGCATCAACTTTTCATCCTTAGTATTATATTCATCATTAACTTGATTAATGACTAAATAAGAGTCCCCATAGACTTGTAATTCTGTGACATTCCACTCCAAGGACATCTTGATTCCTATGACCAAAGCTTCATACTCTGCTATGTTATTGGTGCAAGGGAACAATAACTTGTAAGATTTTGGGATTGTGTAACCTTGTGGTGTAATCAAAATAATGCATGCTCCACTACCATTTTGGGTATAAGATCCATCAAAGTATAGAGTCCATGTCTTAGCTTCGACATTCACAATTTCAGAATCCTGGAATTCCACTTACATAGGATGTGTAGATTCTTGAGGATATTCAGCCAATTGATCAGCTATAACTTGACCTTTGATTTCTTTCCTATAAACATATTCAATGTCGAATTCACTAAGTACCATGACCCACTTTGCAATCCTTCCAGTTAAATATTTTTTGCTAAGTAAATATTTTAAGGGATCAATTTTGGCTATGAGCTTCACCTTATGCAACAACATATAATGTCTTAACTTTTGAGAGGCAAATACCACTGGTAGGCAAGCCCTTTCCATGAAGCTATAATTTAACTCATATTTGATCAAGGTTCTACTCAAATAGTAGATAGCTCTTTCTTTTCCTTCATCATCTTCTTGTGCCAATAAGACTCCTAAAGATCTTTCCATTGCTGAAATATAGAGTAACAAAGGTTTTCCTTGAATTGGTGACATCAAGATAGGTGGATTCATCAAGTATGTTTTCAAAAATGTGAAGGCTTTATCACACTCCTCATCCCATGTGAAGATGATGTCTTTATGTAGTAATCTGGTGAAAGAATGGCATTTTTACATCAATTGAGAAATGAACCTTCTTATAGATTGAATTCTTCCTTGAAGTGACCTCATTTGACTAATATTCTTTGGAATGTCCATGTCCATTATTGCTTGTACCTTTTCAGGATCTACTTCAATGCCTTTTGCTAAAACAATATACCCTAGGAGTTTTCCAGATTGTACCCCAAAAGCACATTTCTTCGGGTTAAGTCTCACCTTGAATTGTCCTAGCCTTGTAAAATTTTTGTCAAGTATGGATAAATGGTCTTTTCTTTTATGTGATTTAGCTAGGATATCATCCATATAATCTTCCATAAAGGTGTGCATCATGTCATGGAAAATGGTAGTCATGGCTCTTTGATAAGTGGCTCCTGCATTTTTGAGACCGAAGGGCATTACATTCCAACAAAAGGTACCCCATGGGCATGTAAAGGTTGTCTTCTCTTGATCCTTAGGTGCTATGTGAATTTTATTATACCCACTAAATCCATCCATAAGTGAAAACATAGAATGACCTGTAGTGGGATCCACAATAGCATCAATACTAGGTAATGCAAAGTCATCTTTTGGACAAGAAAGGTTTAAATCTCTAAAGTCTATGCAAAATATTATGGTTTTATCATGTTTGGTAACTGGTACAATGTTGGAGATCCATTCGACATATGCTATTACTCTTATAAATCCTGCCTTGAGCAATTTCTCCAATTAAACTTTGACTAAAAGGGCTATATGTGGATGCATTTTTCTCAACTTCTGCTTGATGGGCTTAACCCCTGGTTTCATATTTAAGTGATGCATTATGAAACTTGGATCTAATCCGGGCATGTCAGCATATGACCATGCAAATTTGATTTTTTTTGATTGAAAGAATGTAATGAATTCTTCTCTCTCCAAGGGACTCAAAGATGCTGCCAAGTGAATAAATTTAGGATCCTTTTCTGTTCCAATGTTAACCTTTTCTGTGGGTTCAATAAGTATAGGTGATATTTCATCTTCATGAGCTGGTAAGGTGTCCAACCTCTCTCCCTTAGGTGCCACAGTTGGGTCTTCAACTTCATAAACATCCTTTATTTTTACTTTTTTTGGGTCTAGCACTGCCACATGGTGGTTTTCACCACTAGACCCTCTCATTTTTTTGTATATTTTCTCTTCATTTTTTGGATTAAGAGGTTGAACACCTACCCCTATCATCATGTCCAGAGTAAATTCATTGGTGGAAGAATTAGGTTCAACTGCATTGAGGTATAAGGCCATTGCATTGTCATTTGGGAAATAGAGTAAGTCATTTGGCTCTGAAAGATCCCAACCAATAAGTTTGGGATGTATTAAGGACAAAGATTCATTGGATGGGATTTCATTTGAAGGAGCTAAGGAAATGACTTCATTTGACAGTTCATACACTGTATCGTCAAGGTCTATGGCATGTGCCTCTTCAAGATGGTCCATGGAAGAAGGATCAAAATCCTCTTCATTAGAGTCCTCTAAGATTTCTATGGGAACGAAAGCATGTGGATTAAACACTAGGTTAGAATCTCCCACCCATGAAGGTACCCAAGGTTCACCTACCCATTGAGTGAAAAGAGGTGCTTGTTCTACATTGACTTGTTGAGGTTCACTTGATGTTTGA
>MU226169.1:1110228-1138512 GCA_018584345.1 Thuja plicata
TTTTTTATTTGAACTATACAATTGAAAAATCAATTGCATAATTTGATTAATCCATTTAGGCTTGAATTTAATTATTTGATTTCATGATTATTTGATCTTTTAATTTGATTTGAATTTTGTCCATTTGTGTTGATAAATGTCCATTTGTTTTGATCCATTAGTTTTGCATTGAGATGAGATTTTGAGTTATTTGGCTGAGATTTGCAATTTTGAATGCTTGAGATACACCTGGTCAATTTTAGGTGCTACACTTATCAACATAGTTCTTCTCAGATTCCTTATTCTTCACATATTCATATCTCCCCACAGACATACATGTCGAAAGGTGTACACATTCCACCTATTAGAGTAATTTCCCTTTAGTCTTATTGATTGAATCATGTTGATTTAATTAGTTAAGTTGTCATTACTTTTTTTTGCTTAAGCTTTCTCTTAGGTAATTTATAATTAATATTTATTTTAATTATTAATGTGCAACCTATCTTCTTAGTCTCTAGCTTTTTGTTCACTTTTATAGGTTGAACCTTGTAATTATAAGTTCATGAGTTTAGAATATACTTTTTCTCTGCTCTTTTTGAGTTTCTCTGAGCTTTTGAGTTCTTTTGTTTTTTCCTCCTTTCTGCTTCTTTCTTGTAACAGGTACTTGCATGAAGTTGTTCTTGGGCATTAACATATTATTGTTTCTCAGATCCTTCATGGTATCAGAGCCCCTCTGCTACTACTTTTTTTAAAGTTTTTGAAGTGTGATTCAAATGAGAAAATCTTATCTTTTTGAGGGTTTTTTTCTTGAATTTGGGGGTGAAGTTTTTTTGAAGCACTTTGGACAAAAAACAACCTCATGGTTAAGTATAGAAGGCCCAAAAACCCCCCATTTTGATATAAGGCCATGACCTATTTGGCCTACTATGCCTTTGAGGAAAAAATAAATTGGCCTCTAGGGTTGTACAGGCATTTTTTTGAGGCAAAAGTTGAAAAAATTCAAAAAACAAAAACAAAAAAGGGTTTTAAAGTGGTGGTAGTGTGTAGCCACCCTGCGCCACCACGCCACCACAACATGGCCCTCATGTTTCCTGCACCCTGCCAGCACCGGCCAATGCCACCATGACCACAACACCACCCACACATCACTATGCCAGCTCCAATGTGCCACTACTCCTTCACCTACGTGCAACTAGGCCCCTCCAGCTGCTGACATCACCTTTCCGATAGGTGACATCACCTTTCATGTGGCCGATTTCTTTTTTAGGCAACCAAATTTTTTTTTTGGTGATGACATCATTGATAGTTTGTTAATGATCAGACAACTGTCAAATTATTTGCAGTTATGGGTGAAGGCCATTTGGATGTCAAATGTTTTCCCGTAACTGTGTTTTTCTAGCGAGTTGCTCATTCTGACCTCCTGTTAGTCTTTTGATCATAACTCAAGCATACAATACGATTTTTCACCAAATGAGATATTTCTAGAAAACTCTTTCTAAGACGGACACCTCTTTTTCAGTTTTGTATGCAAATTTCACCGTTTTAGTGCCTGATTTCAGCATCAAATTAGAGGTTTCAGTTTCACTCCTCACTACATCACGTGACCAGGTTTTCTTCTCATTTTTTGGTGATTTCTTAGTTCCTTGTGGTGTATGGGAGATAGTTTACTATTTTTTGGGAGGTGCATTTCTGTTTCTGTCATTTACTTCAGAAAGATCCTTCTACTTCTGTCTACTTTCTCTCAATGTGAGACCCTTCTATTGCTCAGCTGACACCACATAACTATCATACCTGGAAAGCACACATGACCAGATTGCTCATGTCACAAGGATTATGGTCCTATCTGGATGAGAACCATCCTATTTTGCAGCATCCTTTTGAGGTTGTTCAGCATAGGAATAAAATGCCTGAAGCCATTGGCTTACTGGCACTAAATGTTTCTGACAATCTCTTGTTTCACCTAGAGAATTTGAACACTCCTCAAGCTATCTGGGACAAGTTTGTAGATTTGTTTGGAAAATTTAATGATTTTAGGACACTTCAGCTTGATGGAGAGTTGATATCCTTGTCTCCTGACAGTTTTTCAACTATTGAGGACTTCTTAATGAATTTTAATGCTCTCCATTTAGTTTTACAGGGATGTGGAAAGACCAAGTCAGATAATGAGTGTATCTTTTTGATAGTCTCAAAGCTTTGAGGACAGTTTCAGATCTTCTCCTCCACTTTCTACTCCACTATGGATGCTTTTGGTCCTAGGAACACTATGCCTTCCTTTGAGGCCTTTTATGATCAGTTGACTTGAGAGCAGTCAAATATTCAACAGTTGGATGGTACTTTTGGCTCTATGAGCCATTCTTTTGTCGCTCATCCATCTTCGTGGAAACCAGAGAAGAAACAAGTATCACCAACCACAGAGTTTTGGAAGGATTCTCATTCTCAGCATTCCTCTAACCCACCTCCTCCAAATAAGTGGAAATCAAAGACTGAAATACCTAAGTGTACTTATTGTAATAAGCCCAATCATGATGAGTCTCAGTGCTTTCAAAAGAAGGTAGATGGATATGCCAAACATATTTATGAGTTGACAGCTCTTCTTCACAAGAGCAATATTGATATTCCTTCTTCCTCTCCTAACAAGTGTTCTTCATCATCTTTAAAGATAGATGGTTCACACAATGGAAAGGGTCATGCATTATGTGCATATTCTATTGCTCCCTCTTCTAGATGGCTATTGGATTCAGGTGATTCACACCATATGGCATCTTCTAAGAATTTAATCTCTTCTTTTGAGGCTTCCCCTACCTGACACACTTTGATGGGGAATAACACTATTATGACTGTATGTGGGAAGTTTTATATTGACATTGGTTATGGTGCTTTCCATGATGTACTATGTATTCCATCTTTGTCCTTTAACCTTCTCTCTATCTATCAGATTACACACAGTGGGATAGGGAAGACAGTTGAGTTCACTCTAGATCCAGTGCACATCAGAAACAATGTGATAGACAATATTGTTGCTAGAGGGATAGTTGATCATGCTACCCTCTTGTACTCCTCTCATTTTGGTCCACCATATCCATTATCGGAGAATATATCTCCTACCTCACAAGTGCCTATTAAGGAGAAGTCGAGTCACCTAAACTTATGTGTTGTTCCTAAGATAAGTGTTGTGGTTTCTATACCTCATCCTCATGTTGAGTTTGCATATGTTCAGCATGATTCCTCTTTAGAATTACCTGTTATGGTTGCTCCTTGTATTGAGCCACCTATGCCAATTGTTGACGACATATTTGAGGACATTCATCTCCTCCTAGATGACAGATTCAGCCCATCTATTGGCCCACCTTCATTGGAGATTCCATTATAGGAGTCTCATACATTCACCTTTGAGCATCAATTAGGCCTTCCAATTTGACCTCTCATTCAAAAGTTTCCTTGTTGTTCATTGCCTTTGTTTCTTCCGCATTGGAGTTTTGTGAGGCCTACCCCAGCCTGACATAGATTAGCACTATCTTTCACTTGTATGCTTTCCAGTCAATACTGATTTTTCTATAGTTGGAATTTTGAGACACATGTGGAATCCTTTGCTTGGAGGCAACACCTGATTATGTAATCAGAGAATCTATTAGATACTTTGTGTAAGAGATGCAGATTTTTTTTAGGACTTAGTTTTGATAGTTTAGTATATTGGATTAGTATGTGGATGTTAGATAATATCAGTATGCGGATTTATTAAGAGTATGTTTATGCATATGGAATAGATGCAGATATTTTTAAGTTCAATAAACCTTTGTTGTAAGTGTGAGTGAATGTGTGTTCAACTTACATTATGTATTTTATAATTTTTATGTGTTGATTTATTGGACCTACTGATGTATGCAATGAGTGTGCAGTAAATTTGACCATGGTACTAATCGAGGATTCAGGAATGGACCTATGTGAAAACTATGATGCTAAGGCCCTGTCTATAAAAAGAGACATGGACCTCATTTTATATTATTTTATTCATAAAATTATGATGCATCAATGTATTCAATTTAATTTCAGTAAATGTGTAAATAGGTCATACCATATGTCATTTTGTTGTGTCACTTGACACATGTGTACCTTGTGTGTTGGCATGGCTAGTGAATGTGACTAGCATAGGCTTAACTTTACCCAGGAGTTACCTACTATAGTCCTAATGCTCACCCTAAGGTTTAGGAAGATAAGATTGAGGTTAGATTGAGTCAAGGAAGATAAGGACGAGTCAAGAGAGATTAGATTGAGTCTTGAGGGTTTTATTTTCGTGAGTTAACCATGGGTGGAGTTTAGGAGGGTCATTTGGGCTCCTAGGGAGTAACTAGGGTCAAAGTTAACTACCCCACTTGGTACCTTAGGGGTTAGGGGTCATTTTCAGCCCATAAAGAGGCTTTAAATTCATTTATGACTCCTCTAAAGTCTCCATTTTTGGTAGTGGGGAATTTGAAGAGTTGGAAGACTTTGGTTAAGCCATCCCTTCTTTCCTTGCAAGCATTTAACTCCATTTATGGAGAAGGAAGGCAAGTGGGGAGAGTAGATGGATTAGGGACTCTCCTCCTTTTATGACTGCTGATTTTTTTAGGAAGAATAATTATATAAGGAAGGGTTTAGAGGGAGTTTGGGTACACACCCACTCTCTACTTTTAGAGATAGATTCATTTTTGTAGGAGTAAGTCTTGAGAGAAGGAGGAAGGATTGGAAGGAGTTCTTCACAAAACACTACATTTTCCATAGCTAGGTTTTGAGGTGAGTTTTCTTGTTAGCATAGTTAGAGTAGTGTTTGCTTACATTTGAACATGGCTAGAGAAATCTATGAATGAAGTTTATGTTATTTTTTTTAGCTTCATGGTTTTTCATGGAGTTTATGTGTTGAGTCTTGTATTTTATTTTGTAATTTTTTGTACATGGTTTTCTTCAAGGCATATTAACCTTGGGAGGGGTGGGTAACCTTGATGGGGGTGAAAGTTAGTGATCTACCCAAGTAGTGTAGAGTATCCAATGTGTGGAGGGATGTCCATAGGTATATGGGTGCCCATGATGCCAAGAATCCCCAATGGAATGTGGCTTTCATAAGAAAAATTGGAAGGCTTGAAGCTATGACTTGTTTTGTGAAAGAAAGGTAAATTTACTCTAGTTGCCATCGTAGGGCATGGAGAGGAAGGGTACAAATTTGTTCATGAGTCCATGTTTGGCCATGGAACAAGATTAAAGATATGGTACTTAGGAATGTTGAGCCCATGTGTGGCCTATTCCAAGTGTATATATTTTGTATTATTTGGATTTCTCCTCTTGTGGTAGTCCTCTTTCACCCCTTTATTTCAGGTCTTTTGGAGATCTATGTATATCCTTGGGTAGCGGTATTTTCTTGTGTTCCCATTTTCAGATTTGTGATTGTTATGTGTGTATGTATCCTAGTTTAGTTCTGGATCCCTTAGCTCCGGGGTGGCCTTGCATAGGCCTAGGTTGGGAGGTGAGCCTCCATGGTCAACCTTGATGTTCTTGAAGATTCAGAGAAAGTTTATGAAAGTATAGCCGAAGTCTTGGTGTCTTGGTTGTAATCCCATTCTCAAATTCACTTTCTGGTTTAAAGTTTTTCCTTGAAATGTTTAAAAGAAATTGGAAATTTGTAATCCCCTTGTTTTAAGGCTCATATATTTGGAAAGAATTGTATTCACTACTTCCTTGTAATAAGAAGAGAAAGCTTGTTCTATATGCTTGTATCAATAATTGCATTATTGGCTTCTTCAGATTTAGTCTTATTAATGTTCTATTAAAGTGATAAGAAAATAAATCTTAAGGATTATAACTTTATATGTTGTTGCAATTATATAATAAACTTTCAATTAATTTAATTTGTGAAATTTGAAAAGGTGTAGAAAGGAAAGAAAAGGCTACATATCTTTTAGTTAACTTAACATGAATAAAGAGAAACATATGTTTAAATTAGATAAAGGTTTAAGTGCTCAAATTTTGGGGCATGACAAGTTCCATTGGTTCGGTCATTTCCACATGGGTTCTATCATTCCAGGGAGGGCTTTGGTGTCTCATCCCTCTCTCATGGGGGGTTGGTTGTACCTATAGTTTTGAGAGAGTCTCTTGAGCCATTTCTTTTCTGCATTTCTCTATCTCATTTTGGAGGGGGGTTTTTCCCACTGGGTTTGATCCTTTTTCTCTAGTTTACAGAGATTTCCTTATTTTGGGTACCTGATCAGGCCTTGTTTCTGGGACCCTCTTTCTTTCTTTCATATTTGTGATAGGTTATCTTACCTTGGGAGCTTCACTTAACGGGGGTGTTATAGTAATTTCTCTTTAGACTTATTGATTAAATCATATTTATTTAATTAGTTAAGCTATCATTACTCATTTTTTCTTAAGCTTTCTCTTAGGTACATTATAATTAATATTTATATTAATTAATAATGTGAAACCTAGATTTTTAGTCTTTAGGGTTTTGTTCACCTTTATAGGTTGAACCTTGTAATTATTCATTCATGAATTAAGAATACATTTTTTCTCTACTATTTTTGAGTTTCTCTGAGCTTCTGAGTTCTTCTACTTTTTCCTCCTTTTTGCTTCATTCTTGTAATAGGTACTTGCATGTAGTTGTTCTTGGGCATTATCAAATCAGTGTTTCTCAGATCCTTCACCGCCTCTATAGAGAGGCATATAGACTAATCCCAGGGGTACACAGGTTCCACCTCTACAGTGAGGTGTGCAGACAAGAGTTCCATAGTGAGGTCCTTCTCCTTATAGAGGTTTCCCACAGATAGGTATACCATAGCCATGTGCAACACAACAAAGATTCATTAGTGACGTCACTAGATTGAGAAAAGAGAGGGCTCAAATGAGGATAGAGGTGGCTATTTTATTGGCAAGTGATAGTTTTGGTATGGTATGAGACACTTATGGCTTGTTATTTATGGCAACACATCTGGTATATTGATCACTTAAAATGAAGTTTAGTTTTGGAGATACAGTCTTCAAAATGACTAAGTACAGAAGCAGAAATACAGAGTATAATAGTATTATTTTGGATAGCGAAGATAGAGTACAATGTTTTATGATGAATGAGATTAGAGGAAGATACTATGGAGTATATATCACCTTCACCTAGGATCAATTTGGTTTGGGAGATGATTACAGTAAGTTACAGAGATTTGAAGACATGCACAGACAGTAAAACAAGGTAACAAAGAAGTTGAACAAGTAGCGATGAATTTCAAGGATTTTGTTGTGGAATCCTAGAAAGCTAAGTTGGATTATGATTTTGGTTAACCTATATTTTGGTCATGTAAGACCGTCTACTTTTTAATTACTCTTTACATTATTAATTCTATTTTTATTAAGATCCGACTATGTAATAGTAATTAAGAGAGCCGACTTGATGATAATAAAGATAAGATATGATGAGATAAGGAAGGATATGTATGTATGAGATTGGAAAATACAAGAGCAAAGGTTGATAGAGATCATTAAAGAGTTATGATTGGAACTATCTAAGTATTGAAGATGCTGGTTTTTTCATTACTGAGAACAGTTTTTAACAAAATTTTGTTGTAAGAGTTGTAAGCTCAGTTGGCTCATAACAAGGTGTTGTATACCTTTAACAGGGTTGTTAATCCTTTAACAAGGAATTGTACTATGTAATATTCATCTCCTAATAGGTTTAGGTCTCCTAATAGGGATATTATACTTTAGTACATTCTTGTGGGTACCATCCCCACCAAGGATTTCCCTTGGCCAAGATTTCCTCAACAAAAAATAATGGTGTTATGAGTTATGTGTTATTTTCTTATGTTCTTTTCATTTTTGTAAGCTTATGGTTTATTTGGAATTGGTTTAAGTTTAATTTAAAGTGTTTTAATACTGATTCATCCCCCTTCTTAGTATTACTCAATCCTAACAATTGGTATCAGAGCTATTAGTCCTTCTTGGAGAGAAAGTCTAACATCTTAAGGGAGGTGAGAATGGATTCAAAAAATTTGCAAGAGAATTTTGAAGCAGCACTTGAAGACCTTGATAATGAAAAAGAAAAAAATGGTGACTTGAGATTCAATTTAAGAAAATTTGAGAGATTCATCAAGAAACTAAAGGATAACCTTGAACTTTCTAGAAATCAGAGACAAGATCTTAAGGTTTAGATAAAAGAAGATTTAGACAATGACAGTTCAGATCAGATAAAGAAACTTGAACAAGAGAATGACACTTTAAAGCTTGAGAATGAGATAATGGATAAAGAGATTCAACAATAAAATAATGCTAAGAACAAGACTGAAGAAGCTTTGAAAGATTCTAATATTCTGATGGGACAAATGAAGATTGACCTTGACCATTACAACAAAAATTATCTAGAATTGGAGAAATATAATCAGATCATAAAAGGTGAACTTGTTGAGACAAAGAAACATATTGAGAAACTTCACATGAGAAATGACTTTATCAATGAATAGAGAGACAAATAGAAACCTAAAGGTGATATGACTGGTATTGGATCCAATGAATCTAAATGTTCTAAGAATC
The DNA here is from genome assembly GCA_018584345.1 of Thuja plicata. NCBI lineage: Eukaryota > Viridiplantae > Streptophyta > Pinopsida > Cupressales > Cupressaceae > Thuja > Thuja plicata. Next base: position 1,118,752 of record MU226169.1, read on the forward strand.
AAGAAGATAAATCTGATGTGAAGATTGTTGAAGAAAAACCTATTCTTGAAGAACATAAAGAATAGATCAGACCTTTCAGAGGTAGATGTTTTGGATGTAACAAGTTTGGACACATGAAGAGAGATTGCAGAGGTAATACACCTTTTAGAAATTTTTATGGTTATTATTTTAATTTCAATACATATGGGTGCACAAGAAAGCAGAATGTAGGAAACTTGATCAATCTAGATACAGACACAATTACACCAGAGAAGAATCAACAACTAAGATCACATGTTACAAATGTAATAACCTTGGACATATTGTGAGGAATTTTGAGTTGTAAGTTAATCAAATTAAAAGACCTCCTATATGCTAAAAATGTAACAATCTAGGTCATATAGAAAATTTTTGTATGTATAATACAGGAAATAACAAAAGAGTACCACCTCCTATGGATACAAAGAATGACAGTGATACTAGTAAGAGTCCTCCAGAATACAAGAGTGATTTTGAAAATTGTTTAAAGAAAGAAAAAGATAATAGCAGTGGTAAGGTATGGAGAGTCAAAAATTCTAATGAGATATTGGTTTAGGAAGAGATAGTAGAAGCTACTAGATCTTCACCTGATGTTGACAATGCAGAATCAACCTAAATGGTCGATCATGGCCTTAGGGGGAGAATTGGATGAGCACATCAGATTATATTCAGCCCCTAATTATAAAGAGTAAGATTCACCGAGCTTAGTTTTGATATGTGGAGACATCATACAACTTATATTTATGAGCGCAATGTCGGATGATGCATATTCTATGATCGTGGGATTTACAATTGACTAGACAGTGCACGATGTTAAGTATACTGGGTAATGTGCATCTTACACTTAACGATGAATAAAAGGACATCTAAGATACCTATTTCTTCACTATTTGAAGAGAAGTGACCTAAGGAGAATAGAGATCAGAAAGTATCAGACTATCTAACACCTATATTGCGTGATCGATCGAAGCAAGAATTCATAATTTAATGTAATTGAGGTATTTACATCATCTACTCATACAAAATCTATGGATACACCTTTGATTTATGATGTTGTATATCACCCTAGATACAAATTCAAGAAACATCCATTTATGTCTTGTGAAGATGATCTTGAAGGAGCATTTTCCTAGACATCACACGACATCTTGCGTGTAGAGTATATTAGGGAATACATTCATTGCAAGTATGATATATTGGGTATTGATGAGATTTCTACAAAAATGGAATACATGACTGGTAATGGAAAAATCAAGCATGAATACAAATACATAGATGACCTAAGCATCATGAAAATATTATATCTATATAGGTTCAGCAAAGAGGAATGGTTCAAAATCTTACTTAGCAGAGTTCATGATAAGTTCATCTAGATAGGAGAGCAACCTATAAAGATATGTAGTCAATTGATTCATGAGATAACTAGGTTACAAGACACTGGAGTTATCCCTATGTCTAAGAAGAAAATAAATAAATATGTTGAAACCCTAACACATTATAAATGGGAAAGATGAGATATGAAAGTGAATGGTATTTTATTATAGGATGTCAGACTGATTGCTATGATACTTGGATACAAATTCTACTACAACAATAGACCTAATTTAGTTTCTACAGGAGTCATTATGATGGCTTATAGGATGGTAAAAGAAAACACTAAATATAACCTATGCGAGGTTCTGACACAACAATTCTTGGAAAATGTAAACCTAATTAAGAAAGATAAATACAAGACCTTTAGATTTGGATCACTCTTAGTTCATATGTATATCCACATTAAGCACAAGTTTCCAGGAATGCACCCTAGAGCAAGGAGAGAAGGGATACCCATTGGTATTCAGATATCATAGAGCTACCAAAGGAAAAATAGCACATGGGTTGATGGTGAACTGTTTGGCATGATCAAAATTGTTCAGAGACAAATGAAAGAAAGAGTAAGAATTCCTAAAGAGTTTGTTGAGAAATACAAGGATACAATTTTTTTCATGGTTGAAACCGATTGTGTATTCTTTGATACAGTTGTACCTAGGAAGAAATAGTGTTACCCTATGGTTATGAAACTAGTTAAGAAGTTCTAAATATGCATATTGAACATGTGTTGGCATCAAAAGTATATACATCTAAGAAGAGATGGGGCACCTATAAACAAAAATCAGCTAAAGTCAGAGAAGAGAAATCTAGAGGGATGAGGAAAAGAAAAGTAGAAAACATTATTGATGACTGTGGATCTAGGGAAGCTTTGACCAAAGAAGAGATGAGAGAAGTAAGGAATAAGATAGAAAAGAGATCTTCTAGGTTGGAAAGAAATGTTAATGCAGCCCTTCCACCTCCAGTGGTTGAGTAGTTAACTAGTTCAACTTCAACAATAATTGATGTAACCACCCCTTTACAATGATAGAAGACATTGCATGAAGAGGCAGTAAAGCTAGTACCTTGGAGAAGCACAAGATACACTAAATTGGATTCACCTACTAAGGAATAGAGGACTGAAGGAGAAGAGAAGAAAAACAAAAAAGAGATCACAAGTGATAGACATGTATGGAAGCCTGATTTGAAGATGTTGGAGAAGATAGCTATTGAGAAAGGAAATCTTTTTTAGGTCAGAAAATACTATGACAGGTATGAGGAATCTAATTAAGTAAAGATTCAAGACATCATAGTAAATCATTTACTTGTTTTCAAAAATAATCTAATAGAGTTAGAGGGAAGTATACCTGAGGAACTATATGGTAGACTAGAAATTAGAAAACAACTTGCACACATTGAAGATGAGGCTATTAGGAATCAATCCAAATTGATGACGTGTTGCTAGTAGTTTCAATACAAGAGAGAGAGAGAGAGAGAGAGAGAGAGAGAGAGAGAGAGAGAGAGAGAGAGAGAGAGAGAGAGCTAAAACCCTTATTGAGAACCAAAGAAAGATTAGTAAAAATTATGGGAAGGAAGTATGAAGATGTTTTAGAAGAAACTCATAAGGCACTAGGTTAGATACTTATGAGTGAAATTCCTAAGAATACTCCACCTCCTAAACATACTACACCTACACCTATAGGAATTGGTGAATGTTCTAAGGAAGATGAGGTAAGTTTTGAGAAGAGAAAAGATGTCATGCAACCAGATTTCCATGTTTCTGGTGTGCCTGTGACCCTTGACACTTCACTTGATGAGAAGGACCCATTTGTAGAAAAAATTGACAACACAGTAGCCGATGAAGTGAAAGAATAGAAAGAGGAAGAACAGAAAGAGTAAGAGTAGAAATTTCAGTCTAAACTGAGAAATGAGATAGATGTAGCAAATGTAGAAGAGGCAAGAATTGAGGTAAAACATGAACCTGACACATATACTACTCTACTGTTGGCAAGTAAGGATAAAAATTTAAGTACTAATGTTGATAGTATGGATGAGGATAAATTGCTGAGACTATCTTTCATCGCATTCAAAAAAGAAAAAAAGAAAGATCTGAGAAGAAAGGAGATAAGAAGACGAAGGCAATCACTAGAGAAGTCAATACTATGAACAAACTTCTCCCAGTACCTATTGTATTTCAAGGAAATGATGAAGAAAAAAATTTGAGTTTTGCACTAGATGACTTTGATAGTCACTATGATTCTTTAGTGAAGATTGTTGAAGAGAAGGCAAAGCAGAGTTATCAAGAGAAGAATTTGAAGAAAGTTTGGAAGAATATTTCATGGGACTTGGGCATCTTGAGAGTATCTACATCAAAGGCCAGAAGTTTTGTCACACATGGAAGGATGTTACAAAGCTATTGTATAAATCCTATAAGACATATTCAGAATATTGAAAATATTTTAGCAAAGTAAATGGCTACACTGAATAGTAGTATAGATAGTTTTGAGACCTCCTCACAATCTATATTAGAGAATAACAACAAAATAAAAAAGTTCTATGACAAGATGAATGTATTGGATATTGAGAAAGGGAGAGTTATGACAGGATTTGGTTTATTGAAGAGTCTAATAACTTCTAAGCTATCAATTCTTGAAGTTCTTTATCTTATATGGAGAAGACTATTGAGTCATTGACACATTCTATGCCCACAGACCTAAAGATAGCAGATACATCATCCTATCCACTGAATGGACTAATTTATGTTATCCAGTTGTTGATTGATTCATGGAACACAAAAGTGAAGATCATGGAAGACACCTTCCAGGATGTACTTAAACTGGTGAGAAAGTACTGAAATTATACACATTTTTTATAAATTTTGCATACACCTTTGTCATTGTTTTCAAAGGGGAAGAAGAGAAGAAAAATGAATTAAGGAGAATATATATATATATATATATAAAGAGAAAAAGAGAAGAGACAGTTTCAGTTTTGTGTTGGGACACTTAGTCATTTATCGCTAAGTGTTGACATCAATGCGAAAGGGAGAGATTGTTGGAAAATGATAATTTTGGTATGGTATGAGACACTTATTGGTTGTCATTTATCGCAACACATCTGGTATATTTATCTCTTGGAATGAAATTGAGTTTTGGAGACACAGTCTTCAAAATGACTAAGTACAGAAGCAGAAATACAGAGTATAACAGTATTGTTTTGGACAGTGAAGATTGAGTATGACATTTTATGACAAGAAATCATAGAGGAAGATACTATGGGGTATGTATGACCTCCACCTAAGATTTTTTTGGTTTTGGAGATGATTACATTGAGTTAGAGAGATTTGAAGACATGTGCACACAATAGAACAACGTAACAGAGTAGTTGAACAAGTAGCGATGAATCAAGGAGTACGTCATGGACTCCTGGAAAGAAACATTGTATTATGATTTTGGATAACCTATATTTTGGTTATGTAAGGGTGTAGACTTTGTAATTACTCTTTACATTATTAATTCTATTTTGTATTGAGAGCCGACTATGTAATAGTAATTAAGAGAGCCGACTTGATGATGATAAAGATATATGAAGACTTTTTGTAAAGCGAAGATATGATATGATGAGATAAGGAAGAATATGTATATATGTGAATGGAAGATGCAAGAGCACAGGTTGATAGAGATCATTAAAGATTTATGACTGGAACTATCTAAGAATTGAGGATGCTTGTTTTTTTCATTAATGAGAACACTTTGTAACAGAAGTTTTGATGTAAGAGGTGTAAGCTCAGTTGGCCCCTAACAGGGTGTTGTATACCTTTAACAGGTTTTTTATTCATTTAACAAGGAAATGTACTTTGTAATATTCATCTCCTAACATGTTTGGGTCTCCTAATAGGGACATTATACTTTGGTACATGCTTGTGGGTACAATCCCCACCGGGGTTTTCCCTTCGCCAGGGTTTCCTCAAAAACAAATAATGGTGTTATTAGTTCTGTGTTATTTTCTTATGTTCTTTTCATTTCTATAAGCTTATGGTTTATTTGGAATTTGTTTAAGTTTAATTTACAGTGTTGTAATATTGATTCACACCCCCCCTCTTAGTATTAATCAATCTTAACATATTCTACAGACATGTTTAGGAGATAGAGATAGAGCCATGGATATTGTACAAAGAGAAGCATCTTTACAATGTAGTCGATCATCTCACTATTAGGCATCATATTTTTCGGCATTTTTAGATCAAAATGCTAGAGTACCTCCATTCTTGTAGGTCGTTGTGTATTCAGAGGGTCGAGCTCTTGGGTCTACTAGATCAGATGCACCTCCACTAGCTCCATCAAGACATGATGTAGGAAGTTAGTCTTGATATTTTTTTCTCTATAGCTGATGTGTTCTTAGAGACATTGTTGTACCATATTGTTATAGTTTCAGTTGGACAAATAATGATGTACTTCATTGATTTTTAAGACTGATAGATATGATGATATTCTCTCATTTTGATCTCATTGTACCTTTATAACTGATCTTTATATAATTATGAGGATGAGATGTAGTTATATATGGATGATTATGATCTTTATGAGATGCTTTTATTATGGGTATGCTCATTTTTATTTCTTTATGTGGATTCCTATTATAGATGCATTTATTTTGGATTATGTCAATGCATATGCATAATTTAATCATTAACTTATGATATGAATACATATGTATGAATGCACATGCTTATGATTTTGATACGTCTGATTTTAATGCTATGGATGAAATGTTAAATTTTTATTTTTGATTATATTCTTATGATTATATGCTATTATATATGTAATTAACATAGTATGTTGGTGGATATGTGCATGCACTTAACATGTGATGCATGTGTTTTTTTGTGTCAATGATTAAAGTACTTGAACATAATAAGAGAGATTGTATTTTTTCATGCTTGATTGGTGTAAATCATATTTTCCCTCCATGGAATCATGTGATATCAAATCTTCTTCGTGCAATAGTAAAAATATATGCAACCTCTTAGAATCTAATGCAACCTCCTAGAATGAAATGCAAGTTCCTAGAGTGAAATGCAAGTTCCTAGAATGAAATTCAATGTCCTAGAATGAAATAAAACTTCCCTAAAATAAATGAAATTTCCATCCTTGTTATTAGTTTATGCTTATTTTCATCATTGAGCTTTATCGGACTCATTTTTATACAACCAACACTAGTACACCAACGAAAAATGTTAGGATGAATATCTTGTTTCTTAGATGTATAAGTATGTACAATTATTACAGATACACAAGCGACCATAATAATATTAATACTAATGTGTTATATGTGTGAATTAGTACAACCATCACTGATATTTTCTTAGACCATAATGATATGAATACTAGTAGTTTCTGATTTGATATTGCAATGTGATAAAAGCATCAAGATATGAAAGATCAATCTTAAATATCACTTGCATAAACATACAAGGAATGATGCATCCCACCTCCATGTAGGGTTCAAATAATCAGAGTCAAAGTATGTGATGATTTTCCACCTTGATGTGGAGGCTCTTATCATAGACACCCAGATTATTTGTCCTTTGATTTCCTTGGAATAAAACATCCCACAAATAGAAAACAAAGAAAATATCACACTCCCTCCTTGATCTTCTAGTAAAATGAATCATGGAATTTCTTAGGAGATATGATAATCATCAGTTGATAAGATAAAGATTCTCCCTGACACAGATATTTTTTGAGGTCTCAGAGTCAGAGCCTTTCATGTAGCTATAGTTTTTTCATCATAAACCACCTCAAATATCGATGCAGATCACAAGCACAAATCAAAGAAAAATATCATGCCCCCTATCCTTGTTTTTTTAGAATTGGAACATCATTGAATCACTCGGGAGACATGATAAGAAAAAAAATTAAAATGAACAAGCAACTATTCAATAAAAATATCACAACTTATTCCTTTCTTCTCTAGTACTTTGTACATCATAGAGTTACTAAGAAGTCATAATTCTTCCAACCATACCACATGACTTGTCATTTCTGTACTTGTGTGTTGATTGGGATATTGGATCAATTGATGAAAAGATGAGTGTTTAGAAACACTTTTGTTTTTTTATTGAAATGTAGTATTAACGGTGGTATTGAAAAATACCATTTTTTTGTTGGGAATGATGAATTTCCCCTAGTTGGAACAAACTGTCCCCTTGATAGAGATAATATTTTCTTTCAAGCCTTGCTGATTAATGATGGACATAGCAAGAAACAAGGTTTTATTCATGAACCAAAGAGAATATCACCGCATGTTGAAGGATTAACAAATCATTGATAGACAGAGTAGTTAACTGACAAATGGTGAATGTTTACCAAGTTTTCACCACTTGTGAAATTTCTATTTTTTCTGCCAAGGTGCCTACTTACCCAGTTTTCACCAAGGTATATTTTTTTGTTTTTTGATTTTTTTTTGTATTTTTCTCCTTTTTCTATTTTTTGTATTCTGATATATTTTGGTTTTTTTTTATGTTGACCAAGTGCCTTTTTGCTAGGTTTTCAATAGGATAGTAAGTTTTTAGCTTCTTTTTATACTTTTTAATGTTTTTCAGGCTCAATTTGCACTATTTTTTATTTTCTTTAGGAGTTTTTCCATTGTTTTTTAATTTCTTCAGGACTTTTTCCACTACTTTTTGAAATTCTTTAGGAATTTTTCTACTATTCCTCTTTTACATACAATGATCTAGGCATATAATATCTTAAAATTATTAGTATTGATTAGATCAGGAAGTCCATCTCCTTCAAATGTGGCCAATCGATAAACCCTGGATCCAAATGATTCTATGATGATAAAAGGCCCTAACCAATTTGGTTTGAACTTACCTTTATTTTCCCTATGTTGTTTATTTTTTGGATTTTCATGTAGCACCAGATCGCTTATCTAAAACTCATGAGGTTTGACTTTCTTATTGTATCATTTTTCCATTCTCTTTTGATATCCTTGTAGATGTTCAAAAAAGTCTTGATGCATTTCAACCAATAGTTTTAGGTTTTGTAACTTGGAAATTCTATAGTCATCATCTGTGATTAACCCTCATAGTGATACTTGTAAATATGGTATATCTACTTCAGTAGGTAAGGCTGCTCCTGTGCCATAAACCAGATAATACGGAGTAGTGCCTATTAGTGTTCTAATACTTGTGTGATAGGCCCACAAAGCCAGATTGATTTTAACATGTCAGTCTCTGCTAAAATCATTGATTGTGTCTATTAGAACCTTCAGAATGTTTTTGTTTCTTTCCTCAACCTATCCATTTCCTTTAGGGTAATAGATAGATGAGAATGTTGAGTAATCTGAAACTTTTGACAGAGATAAGTTACATCTTTGTTCTTGAACTGTTTCCCATTATTGGTCACTATTAATGAGGGAATACCATATCGATAAATAATATAGTTAAGGATAAATAGTGAGATTTTTTTTCCTATTGTAGTTATCAATGGTATAGCCTCAACCCACTTTGTAAAGTATTTTTTTGTTGTGGTAATGAACTTATCTCGACTAGAACAAGATGGGTAAATCTGACCAATCAAATCAAAGGCCCACTACTGAAAAAATTCAGTGTGTAATGAAGGGTAATAATTCTCTTGCTGGTGCATGTATGAGATTAACATTAATTTGGAATTTTTTGCATGATTTTCTTAACTTGACGACATCTTTCTCCATTGTGGGCCAATAGTATTTGATCTGTAAGAGTTTCTTAGCTAGAGTAAGACTGTTTGAATGTGATCCACAAATACCTTCATGGGATTCATGTAAATATTTGTTTGATTCTTCAAGTTCTAAGCATCTTAGTAAAGTATCGTCAAACCTCTCTGATACAAATCATCAACAATGCTAACATGTTTGGAAGCTTTGTGGATAAGGTTTTGTTTTTGGCATTTTGATATACCCACAGGTAAAGCATTAGTCTAAAGATAATCAAGGATTTGTAAATAACAAGGATATTCACAATTGAGAATTTGGCACACTGGTTTAGAGTAAAGATAGTCATAGGAAGGATAAGGTAACTCTTCCACCAAGAATTCACAATGAGCTTGATTATCTGAGAGCTATAATAAAGATGTTAAATTGGCCATTGCATCCTCTGCATGATTGTTTACACAATGAATTTTCTCAAATGTTATGTCAACGAAGTACTTTTTCAATTCATCTAGCATGTTTCTGTATGGCACAAGTTTTTCATCCTTTGTTTGATAGTCATTATTGATCTAATTTATTATCAACTCAAAATCACCATAAATATGCAATTATGTGATCTATTCTAATTCCATTTTCAATCCATTGACTAATGCTTCATATTATGTGATATTGTTGGTACATGTTACCCTAATTTTACACATTGCAATATGACAATCATAAACAACATAAGATTGCATGAAGGTACACCTCTTTAATATTTCTATTCAGTAATCAAGATGAAGTACATTTCCATTGCATTTGTATTACTAGATGAAATTGTACTCTAAGTATTGATCACATTCAAATTTTCAAATTCATAATTGATCATTACATTGTGCATTCAAATTGAATGTAATAAGCATATGTTTCTTCCATATTACATCTTTTCATATTGAAACTTAGAGGTAGTTAAAGAAAAGAAAGCATGATAGAAGCATGAGTAGGGGTCCAAACATTGCCTTGTAGGGTGTTATGCATTTAGTAGCTCATTGTCTGCTTGGTCCAGGTATCCAGGTCTCTATCATTAATATTCATGTCATGTGCTGAATTTTAGGTCTAGGGTCTAGTCCTGCATATTGAAAAGAGAAAAAAGTTAGATCCAAATTGGATCCAAGCAATGCATTAAAACAAAAACAGCATACAAAAATCAAACTTTCAGAACTCTAAATCTACCAATAACATCAATACAACATAAAATTATGCATCTACACTAACTAAATAAAAGTATCAAAGGGACATAACTCCATGAAAACTTATACTATATATGGTTATCATTCTGCATTATTCAAAAGTTGTTGTTTGTAAAACTAGAAATATGAATCAAAGGGACCTAGTTCCTATAGCTGATAAATCTTTTTCAGAAACATCAACATGATAAGATAGTAAACACAACCAATCAACCAAAATTCATGCACGAATGTCATTTTACATGGAACTCACACACAAACATTGATTGGTTGATTCTATCCACTAACCTAACATATTGATTTGATGGTGTGTGCAAACAAAATGAACAGAGATGGTTCAAATGCAAAAAAGAAACATGATCGATGTGTTCACTAGTTGTAGGTGATAAAGAGAAATGCATTGAGTGTCACGAGCCCATGCTAAAACCTCACAAGATGCATTATGAAAGAAAGCTAGGAGTTCATGAATTCAGGAATGGAAAGATGCAGAAGAAAGAGATGCAATTCATAGAGATTGAAATGGATGTTCAAGTGCAAAGAACAGAATCGCTAAGTAATGACGTAACATTGTACTCTATCAATGTTGTTATAAAGACCAAATGAAATTCTGTTTGAAATGGGATGAATTTGCATATCAAAAAAATCAAATGATAGTGGATATTGAAAAGAAGAGAATAACAACAATGTTTTTATGAAGTAGCATGCATATACAGAAGATCTAATTGTATTATCATCAAAATGGAAAGCGCATATTTGGAATTCTAAATACTGTTGCAATTAAAAAGAAAATCAATTAAGCATTTCTATTATCTTCGTGTTGTTCTGAAGAATAGCATATTTCAATGAGAGAGAAACAAAAAAAATAGTGATATACATTCTTGCAATTAAATGGAAGATAATGTGCATGCTCAACAGTGATGTATTTTAAGATATGCATTACATATACAAGAATTGAACAAAACAGTGTTTTCTTCAAAGGAAAAACTTGTGGCACTGTTATTAATCAGGAAAGAAAACCAAATGGGCTGTTATTGTACATATTCAATGAATTTTCAAAGGGATGTTCAAGAAAATAGTAGATAACAATGTTGTTATTCATGTTTAAAAGACAATGTTATATGTAAAAAAATGAAAGAAAATAACAGTACCATTTTGTTATTACCAAGTGCATATTCAAGAATGGAGGTATTTTTTCTAAATATTGTTGACATTCAAAGAGAATTCAAGAAGAAAGTGTGAGGGTTTTAATGTTGTTAGAGAAATGATCAAGTGCCAGAATGAAAGTGATAGTGCCATATGCGAAAGTGAAGAGTAAATGACAGTGCTATTGTACATGTTTAATGTTGTATTCCAAGTGCATATTCAAGTAAACAATGGCATTATTTAAATGTTGTTAGATACACGTTGTAAATGAAAAATATAGTGCATATGCAAGAATGAAAATCAAATAACTATATTATTGAAATCAGAAGATTATGCATATGCGATAGACCAAATAGCAGTGTTGTTATAAAAGCAATGTGCATGTTCAATAACAATATATGAATCAATATGGAAATGAAGTAAAAGTGTTGTTTGATTAGAAGGAAAATATGAATTTTAAATTATTAAGATCTCTTTTCATGGTATTATTCATGGGTGTCACGAGCTCATGCTTGAACCCCATGTTTAAATTTGTCACTGGAGTCACAAGAACATATGGATATCACTTGTCATTATTTTTAAAGGGAAAGAGCATGTATTGTAACATTGAGACATTATGCATAAATGACAAGCATGACTCTAACAAAAAGTGACATAGTTTCAATAGACATTGGGTATTCAAGCATATTGAACAAATAAGATAGCATGAAGATAAATATAGACATCTAGTGGAGGAGTCAACAATACGCTCAAATGTAAAAAAAAAACCACAAGACAACAAGAATGCAAACATTGAGTAAAGATGACTAGATGTGTTCACTATTAACTGCAGACATCAACAAAGATGAAGCTTGACATTCAAGCTAGAAAAGTAAGCTTAAATGGGTGTTTAAACATTGAGTGTAAATGCAAGAGTAATAACAGCAGAAGGTAAACCTAGTAATCATCACAAGGAAAGTTGGAGACCCAGATCATAAAACCCCAAAATAATTTGCAGTAAATATGGAGGAGTTAACTAAAGCCCATAATTTGTGACTCAAGCATTTCAAAAGCTAAACAATGCAATGATATGTTCAAATAAAGATAGAATCTAAATGCAAAGAGATCAAAGTAGAGTAAATTATCTATAAGTTATATGCAGGAAAGTTGAGTTGAAGCCCGAGTTTGTGAAGATGCATGAAGAGTGCCATATATTATGGCATGAAATTTCAATTTGAAGAGAGACCGTAGATCAAAAGAGAGAACCCATGGTGAAGAGATCCTGAGTTCTCTGTGTTTGAGTAGTCAACTCCAGTCTTGTTCAAAGGTTGAGCTCTTAGTTAAAATCAAGTGCCACGAACATGTGAAGAGCCTGAGTTTCTAAAAAAAAAATTCATTGCATTACCCATCTCAAGTCTGATCCTGAGCTTCATGCTCAATAAATGAATGTGCTATTACATATTTTTGAAGAAATGGTTGTGAAAAGACCAGATAGCATGCCATAGAAGCTGTAGGAGTGGTGCCACAGTTAGGATTTCAAAATCCTAACATCTTCCCCAAATGCATAATGCCAAAATGAAATGTGTAAAACATTGTATATGCCAGGTTTTGTTAGGCTTTGAAGTCCACTATTAGAGATGGATTAAAGGCCTCAGACTTGCAGTGCATGATAGCCACTTCCCAATGCCATGATTGTACAACATATGCCATGAAAGATCGATATTTTTTTTATAGACTTTGGTCATGTTGACCTTATTAAGGGTGTCGATGTTTAGGCATTGTTAGGGGTTACAAGTGATGGGGTTAGGGTTTGTGTATATGGGTTATGTTCTAGGATTTTGGGTTATATTTTATATATGTTTGTATATGTTTGATAAAAGACGTATTTTTTTAAAATACCAACATTAGGGGCATAAGGTAAGGCATGGATTAAGCCTTAGATTTAGGGTTTTTTTATCTTTTTGGTGGGAGCTTTGGACGGAATTTCATTTTCAAAATTGTCTTTGAGAGGGTTTATATTTGAGCTTTTTATTCAGTTTTAGGGGCTTAGAATTTTGGAGGAAGGTGGTTTTAGTGAACTTCTTGTTCCTCTACACCATTTTCATGTATTTTGTATACATTAGTTCATGTTTTATGCAGATTATGTTCAATTGAATGCACATATTCCTTAGCATATTTTGTACTTTCTGATGTAACTATTTTGTAGATTTTGAGGATAATAAATCTTGCCCATTATTCATACATCTTGTCTGAGTTTCTGTTATCAGTCCTTTCAATTTTTTGCATTTAAGTATAATGTATTTTGCAACATCGATTAGTGAATTGATCTAATTCTAATTCTAGTTTGTAGAGTGTAACTGTTTGCAGAATCTGCATGTTTGTTGGAAGAATTGTCATTGTTTGTGGTAAAACCCTAATAGTGAGATTTATGTTAGCCTATGTATTGAATAGAGAATGTTATTACAAAAATCATTAGGGTATGTCCCATGGATGGTAGCTGTAAATTCTAAGAAGTCTAAATCAATTTGGTGTATCACCTTAGTTTTGTTTATTCAGTTCTAGTTCCCTTTTGCCCTTTTCCCAAAAAATGGAAAAAGTTAGTAATAGTTGATAACCCAAATCCAATAGGAACCGACCTAGAATCCAAAGATTCCTTCTTAATGAGAGTCCACCCACAACTTAGGAAGGTTTCCATTGTTAGCATGAAATAATAGTATGCCCTAATGCTTGAGTTAGGATGATATTTTTTGGCCTTAATAGTTTTTGGCATGTCCAGTGGGACCCTTTGTGATACATGAACAAAATACAAACAAAGAGTAGAAAAGAGTTTGAGTATTTACAGTTATCACATACTAGGAGAGGAAGAAATTTTGCAGAGAGCACGTAGAGTTCCAAAAGAACTCTTCTTTCAGCCTATAGTGAGGGGTAGGAAACCAGGAAGACCAAACAAAATAAGGTTTGAGAGAAGTTCAGCTCCCCCCACCTACTACACTTATTTTCCATATTTAGATCAAGAATCTTCATAAAGTCCTTCAACACTACAATTTCAAGTTGTTCTTGAACAACCAACAGATGAAGAGCAACCAGGACCTTCAAGTTCTGCTACAGCACCACCAAGGATGGATAGAAGTTTTCCATTTGTACCTTTTGATTAGGGCATCCCTTTAAGGATTTCCAATCACAAAAACATTCCATTGGTAGCCTTGAAAGGGTTACCATATTTCACTAGAGAAGGACACACAACAACAATTGAGCATATTAGAGATGTTGCATCTCTTTGCAATGTCCATCACATAATGGAGAAGGATTTAGCTTTGAAGCTATTGGCTGCATCATTGAAGGGAAAAACATTGGAATGGTTTCAAACTCTCCAAGTTGGATCAATTGCTTCACGGGATGCACTAGGTGAGGAATTGTATAAGTTTTATGAAGATAATTTTGATAATCTTTCTTTGGTGGAATAACTAACTACTATCAAAAGGGCTCCACAAGAATAGATGAGTGATTTCAATCTCCAATTCCAAAAGACATGGAATAGGATTCCTAACATGAATATGCATTTTTATACTTCCTTAAGAGTCTGAATATTGACATTTCAGCCATGATCCAATCTATGGGGGAACTTCTTTACCTCAATCTTTTGACAGTGAAATTAAGGCAGAGAATAGTCTTATTCAGGCAGGAAAGATAGCTCCTAGGCCACCTATGCCTTTCTTTCCTAGCATCCATTCTAACATGCCATTGAGTACCCCACCTCTAGCACCTTTACCATCTTATAAAAATGAGGATGTGATGCTCGCTACCCCTTCTAATGAGCTACAAAGCATAAAAGACAACCAGAAAAAACTTGAAAGTTTATTGCAAACCTTTGGAAATGAGTAGGTAAACCTTAAAAGGTAGAAATCTCAAGGAAATCCAATATCCCATATGCAAAATAAGTTTTCTAGTTCCTCATCACAGTAGCCTAATTGACCCATTTACCAAGGTAACAAGAAACAATACCAAGGAAATAGAAATACCAATAGGCGGAATTGGAAGCAAAGGCGTTATAGACCTTATAATCATGCACCTCTTAATGTTGTTAGGGGTATTGTTCCTAACCAAAATAACCTTGTTGCTGAGTATGAGTTGTTTTATCCTTGTGGGTAGCCCCACAATCAGTCAAAATGTACTAATAGAGTGCTTAATCAAGCCCTAATGGTTCAGAGTGTGATTTATTCACAACAAGATGCATCCATTGAAGAGACTCAACAACAATCAGATCTAGGTTCTCCAGACACTGCATTTCTCAATTGGCAAGAGGAAGAATTATGTGGGGTGAGTAAAGATTCACCTATATGAGAAAACACAAGAGTCAAGAAGAGAGCTCTAAAATTAGAGCAATCAGCTACTAAGATTGCTACTACAACTCAATCAAAACCCATCCCTTCTATTTATATTCTAAAATAACAATCCTCTCTTTCAAGCAAGGAACAACAACATTAGAAGAACATGGATTAGACCATTGGTAAATCTCCTCAAAAGGTACAGTTTGTTGTTCCCTATAACATTTTTGACAATATGAAGAAGGTGAATGTTTCAATTTCTATGTGGGATTCTTTAGCCATTCAAGGGTAGACCTATTTACTTAAGGAAAAGTTGTCTAAAGGGATATCAAGTTCACAACAAGCCGTAAAGCAGCCTTCAAGGATTGTTTTGGCTAATCCAGGGGTTGCAAATGTGCAAGGAACAGTAAAAAAAGATGGTAAGAAAGGTACAAATGTTAATTTGTCTCCTTTTTATGTGTCTTTGATCATTGGTAATAAATTAGTGCATAATTGCGTGGTTGATAGTAGTGCAACCAGCACAGTAATGCCCAAGAAGATTGTATATTTACTTGATTTAAAGTATGAAACTCTTGAAAAAGGAGTTATTTAGTTGGATGGTTCATCAATCCACACTTTAGGTGTTGTTAAAAATGCAAGTTTGACCCTTCATGCTTGCCCACATTTCTCTATTCAACAAGATATCTATGTTATATATCTGCCTCCTTATTTTTCCCTATATTTATCTAGAGATTTCATTGCAAAGATAGGAGGATATTTCTTGTCTGATTGGTCTCACATGCTATTTAGGACAAGATATGGTGCAAAAGTGACCATAAAATCAGAAGTGTTAACTAAGGATCACATAGACCCATATAATCCAAGCCCTATTAAGGCTAGTTGTGTGATCATAGATGTTGATTATCTTAAAGATTATCCAACCTATGATACTCAAATTGAAGGTATCCATGATATTTTTTTAGATGAGTGGGAAGCTAGAAATGCTTTTACCAACCAAGATAGTGTTATTTATGATGCTGGTTTTGGTAATTATATGATTGCAGAATTTGATCCTGTTATGCCTAACTTGATGAAATCACATGATGTTGATTCAAAATAGCCTAATCAGATTTGGGAATTATATTTTGATGGATCTAGAAACAAGTATGGAGTTGGGGCAGAATTTATGCTTGTGTCACTAGATGGTGACAAATACTATGCTACATTTACATTATCTTTTCCTTGTTCTAACAATGTGGCTGACTATGAAGGTCTGATTCAGTGCTAAGAGTGGGAAAGAAGAAGAAATGTTAAATGTTTAAGGGCATTTGGAGATAGTGAATTGGTGGTTAATTAGGTGAGAGGTCTGAATGTAGTAAAAAATGATCTCTTAAACTTATATAAATCTAGAATCTTAGATATTCTAGCCGATTTTGATGCATTCAATCTGATTTCTATACATAGAAGTAAAAACTAGCATGTTGATAGGTTAGCTTCTATTGGTGCTAAAGTAACAATTTTTTAAAATAAAGGTGTAAATACTGATCAATCTCACATCCAAATTTTTGTTAGGCCATCTATTCCAGATAATGAAGTTATTTGGTAGGTTTTCAAAACTGATGAGCAGATCTTAACTTTTATGATAGAATCAGATGATTTTTCCACCTCTAAAGACAACAAAGTAAGACAACAATTTGAGGACCAAATCATATAATTAAATTCCAATAAGCTGTCTAAAGGACTAGTCAGCTTGGATTCCATCTTTAACTCTGATGATCACTTTAAGAAGAACAAAAATTAATGTTGATCAAGCAAGATCATTATGAAGAGCTGGAAATATTCAGAGATAAATAACTAAAAGTTGGTAAAGTTAACTCTCCTCAAGATAAGGATCTTCTTATTTCTTTGTTTAAAGAATTCAATGATGTTTTTGCTTGGGATTATGCTGATTTGAAAGGGTTTGACCCTCAATTGACCCGACATACCATTGAATTAGAGCCTAATTCAAAACCAATTAGGCAATGACAAAGGCCAATCAACCCCAAATTAGACCCCTTAATGCTCAAGGAGCTAAATAAACTGTTGGATAGTGAGATTATCTTCCTAATCAAACATACATCTTAGGTTTCCAATCTAGTTCCTATGAGGAAGAAGAATGGGGAGATTAGACTATGCGTGGATTTTAGGGACCTAAATAGGGCATCTCTGAAGGATAGACACCCTCTTCCTTCCATGGAACAAATTTTACAGTATGTCTCTGGTTCTGAAAGATTTTCTATTCTTGATGGTTATTCTGGTTATAACCAAGTATTAGTGAAAGAGGAAGATCAATTTAAAATAGCCTTTACCACTAAATAGGGAACATTGGCATACAAAATAATGCCATTTAGTTTATCAAATGCAGGAGCCACATTCCAAAAAGCTATGGACATGGATTTTTAAAATCTGATGTACAAATTTGTTTTGGTTTATTTGGACTGTTAAGTTTTAGGATAGCTACAAATATAATAGCACTCTATTTTGTATGTGTTTTCCAAATGAACCAATCTCTCTTTCATTTATATTAGGAATGAGGCTAGGAGAGACATGTCCCTTCATGGGACATGTCTATTCATTATTATTTATAAGAAATGACATGCCTCTTCTTATTAATCATAATTTAATCAATCGTATAATGTTTCATCAATCAATTATTAATTAAGAATAATTTAATAATTTAATATTGAATATTAAATTTTCATATGATTAATAATAATATAACATATATAATCTATTATTATTAATCAACATGTATTATATATATTCTAATGATCATACGACTGAAGCTATGAACATTAACACTCCCTCTTAGCTAGGGAGGATGATCAAACAAAATGTGTAGTGGTCTGCTGTGTCAACACTTATGACCCTCACTATAGCTATAAAAAAAAATCAACACTCCCTCTTAGCTAGGGAGGATAAATCAATCCAATGTCAACACTTATATAACACTTGATAACATCAATCATATGATGTAAGAAATAAAAGCATCATCCTCATGATGTAATCAATAGAAACATAGTCTCAAGATGTGGATTGCCTCCATCGGCGATTCTATCCATAAGCTCTTGTGTGGATTACCTACATCAACAATTCTATCCACAAACGCATGAGCTTTAGAGTGGATTGCCTCCATCGGTGATTCTATCCACAAGCTCTCATGTGGATTGCCTCCATCGATGATTCTATCCCCAAAATCATGAGCTTTAATGTGGATTGCCTCAATTGGCAATTCTATCCACAAGTTCCCAGGTGGATTGCCTCAATCGGCGATTCTATCCACAAGCTCTCATGTGGATTGCCTCCATTGGTGATTCTATCCTCAAACTCATGAGCTTTAATGTGGATTGCCTCAATCGGTGATTCTATCCACAAGTTCCCGAGTGGATTGCCTCAATCGGCGATTCTATCCACAAGCTCTCATGTGGATTGCCTCCATCGGCGATTCTATCCACAAACTCATGAGCTTTAATGTGGATTTCCTCAATCAGTGATTCTATCCACAAGTTCCTTGGTGGATTGCCTCAATCGATGATTCTATCCACAAGCTCTCGTGTGGATTACCTCCATCGGTGATTCTATCCACCAACTCATGAGCTTTAATGTGGATTGCCTCAATCAGTGATTCTATCCACAAGTTCCAGGGTGGATTGCCTCAATCGGCGATTCTATCCATAATATCTCATGTGGATTTCCTCCATCAGTGATTCTATCCACAAACTCACGAGCTTTAATGTGGATTGCCTCAATCAGTGATTCTATCCACAAGTTCCTGGGTGGATTGCCTCAATCAGTGATTCTATCCACAAGCTCTCATGTGGATTGCCTCCATTGGTGATTCTATCCACAAACTCATGAGCTTTAATGTGGATTGCCTCGATCGGCAATTCTATCCACAAGTTCTATCTATTATGATCTGTTTTAGCCATCACAAGATGTCTATCACAATAGAAGGTAAAGTTATTGTAAGATCGTCACCTTTCAATAACTCTTACAAATACAAGTGATAATCA
>MU226169.1:1139727-1151265 GCA_018584345.1 Thuja plicata
TATTAATCATAATTTAATCAATCGTATAATGTTTCATCAATCAATTATTAATTAAGAATAATTTAATAATTTAATATTGAATATTAAATTTTCATATGATTAATAATGATATAACATATATAATATATTATTAGTAATCAACATGTATTATATATATTCTAATGATCATACGACTGAAGCTACGAACATTAACACTCCCTCTTAGCTAGGGAGGATGATCAAACAAAATGTGTAGTGGTCTCCTGTGTCAACACTTATGACCCTCACTATAGCTATAAAAAACATCAACATGGATGATGTTACTATTTACACCAAGATTGCAGATTAGCATATAAGCCATTTAAGGCAAGTACTTCAAAGATGCAGAGATTTTGGAATCTCTCTTAACCCCAAAAAGTTAGTTTTTGCAGTCCATGAGGGTAAGCTCTTAGGCTACCAAGTTTCAAAAATAGGGTACAATAATAGACCCTAAAAGGATCCATGCATTTCTAGATTTATCATTTCCAAAACACAAAAAGGGTCTGCAAAGCTTTATTGGCAGGATTAATTTTTTAAGATGCTTTATTCCAGACATTGCTAATCTACTTAAGCCCTTAACTGCAATGCTGAAGAAAAATGTACCTTTTAGCTAGACTAAGCAAGGAAAATCAAGTTTTGAGAATATCAAACTTGCCCTATCATCAACCCCTACATTAGCTAATCCTGATTTTACTAAAGATTTTATTCTATATGATTTTGGAGGTTATGATACTATTTCATCTATGTTGGTGTAGAAAAATGACTACGAACAAAGGTATAGTTTGGTTGAGAAACATGTACTTGCTATTATTAAATCTTTAAAAAAGTTTAAACATCTTGTTGCTAGAAACAAAGTTCATCTAATGGTTGCACATCCTAGTAATAAAGATTTTCTGTTAAACAAGGATGTAAATGAAAAGAGAGCAGGTTGGATCACAATATTTATGGAATATGATTTACATATATATGTAACCTAGCTTCTTAGAGGCAAGGGTTTGTGTGCAAAAATAGCAGAAAAAGAAGAACAAGAAGCTGAAAATAGCAATGAGGTTGTCTTGCTTCATAAAAATCTCATATTTAACGACCAACCAACAAATTGGTTGGCTGATATGAGCAAATTTCTGCAAACTAGATAATGCCCAACTAATCTTGATAAAGGTAAAAGGAGGTATTTAATATTGCAATATGTCCCTTATATTTTGATAAATGGTATACTTTATAGAAAAGACTATTCTAGAATGTTGCTAAAATGCATTGATATTGGTGATCAAAGAAATTTTTTATCTAAATTCCATGATGGATCATGTGGAGGACACTTCAATCCTAAAAATACTGCTTGGAAAATATTAATGGCAATTTATTATTGGCTTGATCTATTTAAGGATTCCTATTCTTGGGCAAGAAGATGTTAAAAATGTGCTCTTTTTGTAGGAAAATAGAGACTAGCAGCATTGCCATTAAAACCTATCATTATTGAACAACCATTTATCAAATGGGGAGTGGACTTCATAGGCCCCATTAAACCAAATTCTAGTGCAGGTCACAAATGGATCATAACTGCTACAGATTACTTCACAAGATGGACCAAAGCTATTGCATTGAAGGAATCAATTGGATTTGTTGTTCTCAACTTCTATGAAGATATTATAACCAGGTTTGGGTTACCTCAATCAATTATTTCAAATAATGCATTGGATTTTGTTGGTTCTAGAATAAGAGAATGGGTTGTTAAAAATGGGATTTATTTGAATACATCATCTAACTGTTACCCCCAAGGAAATAAGGATTATTAAAAGGACTCTATAGGAGAACAAGAGGGATTGGCATTCAAAACTTAAAGCAACACTATGGTTGGACAACATTACACCAAAATAGATCACTGGAAGCAAGGAAGAAAGGTTGCCTATTTCTACTGACTTTCCATCCCTACAATTGGATAATCAAATATTTTTGTTTGAGGAGGAAGATCCTCTTAAGTTGAGGTATGCTGAATTGTTACATATAGAAGAGAAAAGGAGCACAATCTTAAGGGATATTGAGCTAAGGTAGAATTAGACTAAAAGTCTTTTGATAAAAGGGCAACACATAAAGTGTTCAAAGAGGGTGACCTAGTTCTTGAATGGTATGTACTGAAGAGAAGACCAGGGTAGTATGATAAATTTGACAAGTTTTGGTCATGTCTATTTGTCATCACTGAATGCAAAGAGAACAATCCCTTCTAGTTCTCCACCAAAGATGGAGAGATCTTTCCCATCCCAGTCGATTGGATCTTCCTCAAGCATTTCTTTGAGGGGTGGTACTTTCAGTTTTAGTTTCATTTCAATAAGTATTGTCAAGTACTAGGAGTCTTTAGGTCCTAGTTAGGTTGCATAGGTCCTAGTTAGGTTGCATGAGTCCTAGGTATAGGTTTCATGTTTATTTCAATAAGGTTGCATTTGTATATTCTAGGTTTTGACTCCATTACCCTAGGGATAAGGTCTAAAGTTCATGTATAGCAGGAAGACATCCAGCAGAGGTCACCATAATTGTTACCCTGATTTTACACATTGCAATATGACAATCATAGACAACATAAGATTGCATGAAGGTACACCTCTTTAATATTTCTATTACATAATGAAGATGAAATACATTGCCATTGCATTCATATTATCAGATGAAATTATACTCAAAGTATTGATCACATTCAAATTTTCAAATTCATAATTGATCATTACATTGTGCATTCAAACTGAATGTAATAAGCATATGTTTCTTCCATATTACATCTTTTCATATTCAAACTTAGAGGTAGTTACAGAAAATAAATCATGATAGAAGCATGAGTAGGGGTCCATGCATTTCCATGTAGGGTGT
The DNA here is from genome assembly GCA_018584345.1 of Thuja plicata. Classification (NCBI taxonomy): domain Eukaryota; kingdom Viridiplantae; phylum Streptophyta; class Pinopsida; order Cupressales; family Cupressaceae; genus Thuja; species Thuja plicata. The sequence goes on from MU226169.1 coordinate 1,142,602, forward strand.
TCTGCATTTAGTAGTTGATTTCCTTCTTGGTCCAAGTCTCCAAGTCTTTGTCACTAATATTCATGCCATGTGCTTCATTTTAGGTCTATGGTCTTGTCATGCATATTGAAAAGAGAAAAGAGTTAGATCCAAATTGGATCTAAGCAATGCATTAAAACCAAAACAACATAGAACAATCAAACTTTCTGAATTGTAAATCTACCAATAACATCAATACAAAAGAAAAGTATGCATCTACACCAACTGAATACAAGTGTCAAATGGACTTAACTCCATGAAACCTTATACTGTATATGGTTATCATTTTGCATTATTCAGAAGTTGTTTATAAAAAAACAAATCTGAATCAAAGGAACCTAGTTCCTGTAGCTGAGAAACATTTTTCAGAAACATCAACATGATAAGATAGTAAACACAAATAATCAACCAATATTCATACATTAATGTCATTTCACATGGAACTCACACACAAACATTGATTGGTTGATTCTATCCACTAATCTAAAATATTGATTTGATGGTGTGTGCAAACAAAATGAATAGAGATGGTTCAAATGCAGAAAAGAAACATGATCTATGTGCTCACTAGTTGTTGATGACAAAGAGAAATGTAGTGAGTGTCATGAGCCCGTGCTCAAACCTCACACGATGCATTATGAAATAAAGATAGGAGTTCATGAATTCAGGAATGGAAAGATGCAGAAGAAAGAGATGCAATTCATAGAGATTGAAATGGATGATCAAGTGCAAAGAATAGAATTGCAAAATAGAGTAATGAGGTAACACTGTACTCTATCAATGCTTTTATAAAGACTGAGTGAAATGTTGTTTGAAATGGGATGAATGTGCATATCAAGAAAATCAAATGAAAGTGCATATTGAAAAGAAGAGAATAAAAGTAATGTTGTTATGAAGTAGCATGCATATACATAAGATCTAAATGCATTATCATCAAAATGGAAAGAGCATATTTGGAATTCTAAATACTATTGACATTAAAAAGGAAATCAAGTAAACATTGATATTATCTTCATGTTGTTCTGAATACTAGCACATTTGAATAAGAGAGAAACACAAAAAATAGTGATATACATTCTTGCAATTTAATGGAAGATAGTGTGCATGCTCAACAATGATGTATTTCAAGATATGCATTATATATACAAGAGTTGAACAAAACATTGTTTTCCTCAAAGGAAAAAATTGTGGCATTGTTATTAATTAGGAATGAAAACCAAATGGGCTATTATTGTACATATTCAATGCATTTTCAAAGGGATGTTCAAGCAATCAATAGATAACAATGTTTTTATTCATGTTTAAAAGACAGTGTTATATGCAAAAAAAATAAAAGAAAATAACAGTACCATTTTTTTAATACCAAGTGCATATTAAAGAATGCAGGTGTTTGTTCTAAATACTATTGACATTCAAAGAGAATTCAAGAAGAAAGTGTCAGTGTTTTAATTTTGTTAGAGAAATGATCTAGTGCCAGAATGAAACTGACAATGCCATGTGCAAAAGTGAAGAGTAAATGGCAATGCTATTCGAGATGTCTAAAAGACAAATGTTGTATTCCAAGTGCATATTCAAGTAAATAGTGGCATTATTTAAATGTTGTTAGATACATGCTGTAAATAACAAATGCAGTGCATATGCAAGAGTGAAAAGAAAATAACACTGTTATTTTCATCAGAAGATTATGCATATGTGGTAGACCAAATAGCAGTGTTGTTATAAAAGCAATGTTCATGTTCAATAATATTGTATGAATCAATATGGAAATGAAGTAATAGTGTTGTCTGATTAGAAGGAAAATATGCATTTTAAATGATCAAGCTCTCTTTTTCCTAGTATTATTCATGGGTGTCACGACTCCGTGCTTGAACCCCATGTCTAAATTTCTCACTAGAGTCCCAAGAATAGATGGATATCACTTGTCATTGTTTTGCAAGGGAAAGAGCATGTAATGTAACATTCAGACATTATGCATAAATGACAAGCACAATTCTAAAAAAAAGTGATATGGTTTCAACAAACAGTGGGTATTCAAGCATGTTGACCAAAGAAGACAGCATGAAGATAAATACAGAGAACTAGTGGAGGAGTCAAAAATAGCCTCAAATGTAAAAAAAACCCCACGATGAAAAGAATGCAAACATCCACTAGGGGCAACAAGATGTGTTCACTATTTAGTACAAACATCAACAGGGATGAAGCTCGACATTCAAGCTAGAAAAGTAAGCTTACATGGGCATTTAAACAGTGAGTGTAAATGCAAGATTAAGAACAACAAAAGGTAAAACCAGTAATCATCGCAAGGAAATTTGGAGACCCAGATCATAAAAACCCCAAAGTAATTTGTAGTAAATATGGAGGAGTTAACTAAAGCCCATAAGCCGTGACTCAAGCATTTCAAAAGCTAAACAATGTAATGATATGTTCAAATAAAGACATAATCTAAATGCAAAGAGATCAAAGGAGAGTAACTTATCTATAAGTTATATGCACAAAAGTCAAGTTAAAACCCGAGTTCATGAAGATGCATGAAGAGCACCATATATTATGGAATGAAATTCCATATTGAAGAGAGCTCGTAAATCAAAGGAGAGAACCCACAGTGAAGACAACCCGAGTGATCTATGTTCGAGTAGTCAACTCCAGTCTTGTTCAAAGGCCAAGCTCTCTGTTAAACTCAAGTGCCATGAACATGCAAAGAGCCTAATTTTTTTAAAAAAAATTCATTGTATTACCCATCTCCAGTTTGAGCCCAAGCTTCATGCTTAGGAAATGAATGTGCACTTACAAATTTCAAAGAAATGGCAGTGAAAAGACTAGATAACATGTCATAGAAGCAGAAAGAGTGGAACCAAAGTTAGGGTTTCAAAACCCTAACATCTTCCCCAAATAGAGAATTCCAAAATGAAATGCATAAAACATTGCATATGCCAAGTTTTGTTAGAATTTGAAGTCCGCTCTTAGAGATGGAGTAAATGCCTCAGACTTGTAGTGCACACAGCCACTTCCCAATGCCATGACTGTACAACATATGCCACAAAAGATGGATATTTTTTGCATAGACTTTGGTGATGTTGAAATTAGTAAGGGTGTCGATGTTTAGGCATGGTTAGGGGTTACAAGTGATGGGGTTAGGGTTTGTGTATATGGGTTATGTTTTAGGATTTTGGGTTATATTTTTATAAATGTTGGTATATGTTTGATAAAAGATGTAGTTTTTTTTAAATACCAATGTTAGGGGCATAGGTTAAGGCATGGATTAAGCCTTAGATTTAGGTTTTTTTTATCTATTTGGTGGTAGCTTTGGAGGGAATTTTATTTTCAAAATTGGCCTTGAGAGGGTTTATATTCGAGCTTTCTATTCACTTTTAGGGGTTCAAAATTTGGGAGGAAGGTGGTTTTAGTGAACTTCTTGTTCCTCTACACCTTTTTCATGCATTTTGAAGCCATTAGTTCATGTTTTATGAAAATTGTGTTCAAGTGAATGCACATATTCCTTGGCATATTTTGTACTTTCTCATGTAAATATTTTACAGATTGTGAGGATAATAAAGCTTGCCCATTATTCATACATCATGTTCAAGTTTCTGTTATCAATCCTTTCAATTTTATTCATTTAAGTGTAATGTATTTTGCAACATAGATTATTGAATTGATCTAATTCCTATTCTAGATTGTAGAGTGTAACCTTTTGCAGAATTTCCATGTTTGTTGGCAAAATTGTCACTGTTTGTGGTACAAACCCTAATAGTGAGATTTATGTTAGCTTATGTATTGAATAGAGAATTTTATTACACAAATAATTAGGGTATGTCATGTGGATGCTAGATTGAAATTCTGAGAATTTTGAATCAATTTGGTGTATCACCTTAGTTTTGTTTATTCAGTTCTAGTTCCCTTTTCCCCTTTTCCCAAAAAATAGAAAAAGTCAGTAATAGGTGATATCCCAAATCCAATAGGAACCAACCTAGAATCTAGAGATTCCTTCTTAATCAGAGTCCACCCACAACTCAGGAAGTTTTCCATTGTTACCATGAAATATTAGTATGCCCTAATGTTTTACTTAGGGTGATATTTTTGGCCTTAACAGTACATGGGAATGGAATTTTGTATGTCTTGGGTATTGTGTATCCTTGTAGTGAGATGACCACTATACCTTCTCCAATTCTCTGTTATGTAAAGGAACCATCAAAATACAATTTTTGTGAGTGCTCTATGATCATTAAGATTGCTTCACCTTGGAATTCTACTGTTAGCGGGTTGTTTCCTGGTAATGGTGCCTTAGAAAGTTGGTCAGCGATGACTTATCCTTTGATAGCTTTGCACTCCACATATTTTATATCAAATTCACTAAGAATCATAAGCCATTTAGACAATCTCCCTATTAAATTGTCTTTGTTGAGGATATATTTTAAAGGATTGATTTTAGAAACCAACTTGATCGAATGTGCCAACATGTAGTGTCCTAATTTTTATGATGCAAATACAACCACAAGAAAACCATTCTCAATAGGTATATCATTGATTTCATATTGCACAAGTGTTTTCTGATATAATAAATTTCTCATTCCTTCCCATTTTTATCTTGCTATGCTAAGAGTGCCCCAATGAAGTGTTAGTTGTTGATACATATAATAATAATTGTTTTCCTAGGGTTGGAGCCATAAGAATTAGTGGATTCACAAGATATTGTTTGATTTTATTAATTGACATGTATAACATGTTTCATCCCATTTATAGATGATTCCTTTATGCATAATATTGGTAAATGGATGTGCTTTATCAGCCAAATGAGTAATGAATCTTTTGTTTGACTATAGATTGCCTTGCAATGACTGCACTTGGCTGATATTATTGGATGGTTTTATTTCCATGATTTTGTTGACCTTTTCTAGATGAACTTCAATTCCTTTAGCAAAGACTATGTATCCTAGCATCTTTCCATAAGTAACCCTAAATTCACACTTCTTTAGGTTTAACCTGAGCTTAAAGTGTTCCATCTTGTCTAAGATCTTAGCTAAATCTGCTAGATGTAATTTTCTATTATGATATTTTCCTAGGGTGTCATCAACATAATCCTCCATGTTCTTATCCATCATGTCATGAAATATTATAGCCATCACTCTTTGATATATTTCCCCTGTATTCCTGAGTCTGAAGGGCATTATGTTCCAACAAAAAGTGCCCCAAGGATAAGTAAAAGTTGTTTTGTCTTGATCTTCCAGAGTAATTTTAATTTGATTATAACCTGAGAACCCATCTATTAGTGATAACATCTTGTATCCATCTATGAGATCCACAATGATGTTTATGTTTGGTAATGGAAAATCATCTTTTGGACATGCTTTGTTTACATCTTGAAAGTTTGTGGAACATCTGATGGACTTGTCTAGTTTAGATACTGGAACAATGTTAGATATCTACTCAACGTATGAAATAACCCTGATAAATATTATCTTCAATAGATTTTCAAATGATGTTTTCACCAAGAGTATAATATGAGGATGCATTTTCCTTAGTTTTTACTTAAAAGGATTCACTCCTAGAGATATGGAAAAGTGAAGCATGACTAGATCAAGATCAAGTCCTAGCATGTCAAAATAAGACCAAACAAAATATATCTTCTTCTCTTTGAAAAATTGTGTGAATTCTTGTTTCTTCTCATTAGATAATGACTGAGCAATAAGTATGATCTGTGTTTTTTCCTCCATACGAAGATTGACTAGGTGAGTAGGTTCTATGAGTATTGACGATCGTTCCAGAGAGTGTTTTGGAAGAATATCAAGTTTTCCATTCTCTAGCACCTTTGTGAGGTTTTCACAATTTTTTTTACTATAATTCTGTGAGTGTTGTAATCAAATGTGAAAGGATATGATTACTTATACAATTAGGAAATAATTCATAGTATTTTTTATTTCATTGAAATACATTGTGCATCAATTTGAAATAATGTATTATTTATTTTAAGATATGCATGTATAAGTTAGGATATGTGCTTCGTCATAATAGATCAAATCGTGTCAAGGACCTAAGTCCCAATTTAATTATGCATTTTAGTCTTAAGAGAGCCATTGTATCTTATAGACATATTATAACACTTTGCAAAATTGATTAGTTACATTGCATTAGATGCATCTTACTTTGGTGGAATTGTCCTGCTTATTCCTTGTTAATTAATCACATGTGTCAAGCTCCTAAAGGTTGGTCTTAGCACCTTAGTGCTAATGTGGCAAGTTCATATTATCGATTTGTCTTGATAATTATGAGAACCACAGTAGGTTTTGGTTTTTATAGTGAGTGTGTTGTGAGCCAATCCATGCCCTTATGAGATATTAGAGTTGTAAATGATTATTGACAATTAATTACTATGGAGATGGTTTAGGAAATTTGAGTTAGAACCATGTTGTGCCTTTGGGGTATCCTTCTATATTTTACCCCTGTAACCATAATTGATTTCTTTTTTTATTACTAGGAGTGTCCTTGTGTATAACCAATATGTACCCTACCATACTCAAGTTTTAGAAATTTTATAATTCTATTAATTCTTTCCAAAACTAAGTGTGTAGGTATTCCTATTGAAGGATCATAAAAGTGTCTTATATTACCCTTACAGATGTTTAAGCTCAGATGATAGTACCCAAACATCATTTGTGTTGACCTGTGAATGTGGTATGATTCCTCCATCAGGTACATTATTATGCATTAGGAAATAAAAAAAAATTGTGACTGAATGCTAAATGTTTTTGAGTAGGAATCATAATTCCATATGATTGCATAAAAGATGATTGTAACAAAACATAAATTATTTGTCTGAATATTGTGTTTGGGTACATTCTCTAATGTGTACATGATGAATTATATTCTTCAGTTTAGTGAAGCGCTTTCTCCCTTGGATCTGACTGATACTAGTTACTTTGTTATGTGAGGGATTTTATGATTTATAATTTATTTTGTTTGTTGATGATTTATTTGTGTTGTGTGTGGGATACCATTGAAATTTTGAAATTTCTTATACCTGGATTAGTCATCTAACTCTCTTTTATCTACCTATTTTGTGACACTGGACACACTTAATTTAGTATTGAATTTGCTGCAGCATTTTTATGATTTAATGTTGAACTTGGTATTCCCTTGCTTGGGTTATTCCTTTTTAATTTTTTGTGGTGACTATTCTTAATGTTTGATATTGTTGTCCTTTTTTTGATAAGTATTTTTCTACCATGTTCATTGTAGACCTCTGAAAGTATGTGTAAGGGAGGACATTCAAGATATTGTACTATGTTTTTATGTGGACATTCTAGATATTGTACTATGTTTTTATGTGAAAACCAAAAAACATTATGTATCATATATGTTTGGATGAGTGTTGCATTAACTGAGATTGCATGACCTTTTAAACTCATTATTCAATGTAGATACAAATGTGTACTTTATGCAATTAATTTCTAGATGTCTTCTATGATACTCAATCAAAAAAAGATCTAGGTATGTTTAAGAAATTGTTAAATAATAAATGAGTGATCAATGTGATTCTTGGTTAATGTTTAAACTAGGATTATATTTCTCTTAGTGAATAGATATGCATGTCCTCGTAAGAATGGATAATTAGGATGTTTTTAGTATTTATTGCGTGAGTTACGATAGAGTAATTGTTATGCACATATATTTCTTCACGAATACTCTCCTCATAGTGTATATGAAATTTTATGTACCCTTCTTCCTTGACCCTATTTAGTAGTGCTTTAGACCCTGGTAGTTATATATATATATATATATATATATATATATAGTAAGTTTTCTTGTATTGGTCTATTTGTGAGATTCTTTGTGTTAGGATGGATTTTGTCAAAGGATATTTCATTAGTAAAATTCCTTCTCCCTAAGTTTTATTTGTTTTCAAAGGGAGTTCAATGACAGTTGTGGAGTTTTGTATGATTATTGGTATGAGATTTGTAGATAGTAGATTTTTCCTTTTGGTTAATCTTTGTCATAATTGTAGGTTTTCAGGAGTAAACCTGATTCTTGGAGGAGGATGTAATACCCACTATTCTAGTACTACCATTTATGTTTATGATGTCAAACTCTTTTAGACCACTTTTCATGTGTTGTTAGAAATTTAGTTATATCTGATGATGTTTTGATGTTACTACAATATATATTGATGATGCATAGTTTTGATACTGAAATTATTTGGTTTATATCATGTTAGTTAGATAATGATGATTATTTGCATATGATATACCATCAATTCTATTTATGTTTATGATTTTTGTTGAACCCATACTTTCATGTGTATGGTTGGCATATATATTAAATATTTCTATTTGATGTGTGTTATGTGGCGCAAGAAATAGTCATAGTCACTTGCTTGTGAGATCTACATGATGTATTGATCCCTACCATTGTATGTTATGTGTGTGTGTGTGTGTGTGTGTGTGTATGTCTGTGTGTTCATGTGCGTGTGTGTGTGTGTGCCTATGCATGTGCGTGTGCGTGTGTGTGCATGTGCGTGTGTGTGTGCGTGTGTGTGTGTATGTACCTATACATGTGTGTGTGCATGTGCGTGTGCATGTGCGTGTGTGTGTATGTGTGCGTGTGCATGTGTGTGTGCGTGTGCGTGTGCGTGTGCGTGTGCATGTGTGTGTG
>MU226169.1:1151315-1191450 GCA_018584345.1 Thuja plicata
GTGTGTGTGTGTGTGTGTGTGTGTGTGTGTGTGTGTGTGTGTGTGTGTGTGTGTGTGTGTGTGTATGTGTGTGTTCTTGGATTTGATGTACATTGCATGCATCGGGCATCGACCTCCTTGAATTTTTAGGATGAGCATACCCTAACACATTATCTCAATGGTAAAAAATGGGATATAGCATTCAAGCCTAAATCCTAACATAACCCATCATTTATCTTGAAATAGTGAACAAGTACCTAAGTGACTACCTTCTTTGAATTTGTTGAGGTGACATGAATTTGTGAACCCTTTTTTGAGCATGCTTATGTTGTTACACCTTTTCTATATTTTGATTTGGTCAGATTTCAGAGTGCATGCAATCATGTCGGTCAATTTTCCATTTTGTCATGATGTTAGTAAAAGATTAATTAAAGTTTAATTATAAAGATTAAAAAATTAAATCTTCTAGAATATTAGAATAGTAAATATAAAGATATTTAATTAATAAGGATTAATTAAATACATATATTTATTAAGGGGACTTAATTAAAAAGTCTATATATAAAGATTGAGGATTTAATAGATTATTAAGTCTAAATGAAAAAAATAATAATCAATAATTACTATAAATATGTTTTAATATTAGGTGACATATTAATAAGATGTTATAAATGTTTTGATTATAGGTAAAAATAGGTTTTGAAGGGACCTAAAAACTTGTACAAAGTACACTAGCTACAACAAACCAGCCAGCACAAAAGGCCACAATCCCCAAAAATCATACAAATGAACTTAGCTAGAGAAACACCCAGTCTGCTGCTAAATAAATCTTTGGATAACCGTACAAAAGAGAGAACTATCACTTTATCCCCTTCTTATCAGATCGCAAGGTCATGTCAAAAGACGGTGGGGATTTCTTAGAAAGTTTTCCTTTAGCTATAATCTAGCCATCTTCCATGCCAGCAACCATATCCTACTAGCACAAAGAATTAAGTGATGGAGGTACAACACCCAAAAGTTGGGCTTAAATTCCCTTAGAAATAGCCAGCACAGTACCGACATGAAATCTAGCACCAATATCCATTAAAATACCATCAGTCCCAGTAGAGCAAGAAGCTAATGAAACATCTGCAATGATAATGGAAACGTCTAGTGATGAAAGAATAGGTTTAGGTCTAGCAAGTAGGGCAGGATCAGAGCCAACAACCCTACTAGACCCATCAGGAGAAATATCATGACCAAAACCAGCCTTTGTAGTAACATTCAAAGGATTGACAATATCAAGAGCAACCTCCTTCTCAGTGTGAGCGGAGCATTTGAAGATGGTGTAGTGTTGATTAGAAGCACCCTTCCACCAAGAAGGAGAAGATTTCTTCTTTTCGGTAATAAAGTATGATTGAGAAGAATTATGACTCATCTTAAAACAATTCTGGCATCTAGAAGGAATACCCTCAAAATAAACTGTTGGATCCAAGATCCCAAGCATGATTCAATTGTAATATCAGTTGGAAGGCCCATTGAGGAATCAATTTCAACCAGGATGCATGCAAAAGTTGAGTGATACATTTTATTTGACTTATTATCAATCATCAAAACTCCCCCAAAGCCCAACCCAGTTCCTGTAGGACAGAGTCATGCCATAGATGAAGAGGCAGATTGGGGAGCCTAACCCAAATAGGGATATTACTGAAGACTTTTGTGGAGGGAATGAAATCAGTGTACCATAGCTTAACAATAAGCGGAAACTTTTCATCCTCCCAACAAAAGAAGTAATCACATAGCATTGCAGCTCTATCCTTCACATCATCAAAGTTTGCAATGAAAAAACCTTTAGCCATTTGGTAAATTTTAATGTTCAGTACCTGATAAGTTTGGTTCCCATCTTCATGAAACCTAGTCGTGGAGTTGAGGAAGGCTATGCCAAAAAATACAAAACTAGTAAATCAGTCCATGAGATTTGAATATTTCATCACTGTTCATCAGATCCTTATTAGCAACAAAGGAGAGATTGACAGATAAAGACCCACAGACAGGAATCGGGGCAGTGGAAGCCCTATGTCCCTTCCTATCTACAACCGTCTTAGAGACAACATCAATAAAAGACCCTACCAAACCTGTAGAAGCCTTAGCAGCGAGACCAGCAATCCCCAAAGAAGAGGTTCCAACCACAACACACACCCCAGACTCAGCAGTGGTAGCACACTCCACCACAACATCAGGCGTCGAGCCAGAGGAAGGAGATGCCAAAGGGGTCTGCCCCAATAGCAGCCCAACGAGACGTGCATATTCCTCGTCCTGTGTCAAAGCCTTCACTGCGGCATTAGAAGGGTGCACAAGAGACAAGGAGGATACGCGGGGAGAAGGGCACGTAGAAGGAATTTCAAAAAAACTTACTACTAGACTATAAGATGTTATATATGTTAGTTCTAACTAAAATATTATTGTGCAATTTAATTTCATTTTAAATTAATAAATTGAGATTTGAATTTTGATGAAAAGGTTGAGTTAAGTGTTGTAAGTGGATAATTATTTATTTAATAAAAAGCACAAGAAAACCAAAGAAGGAAAGAAAAGATATCTATTTATTTGATTTTGAAAAAATATAATATTTATTTTAGGAAAAGAAAATAAATAAATAAACAATATTCATTTATTTATTATTAAAAGAAGAAAAAAGGAAATTATTTAATTCTTTAAAAAAATAAGTAAATTGATTTTATTTATTCAAAAAGAAAAAATTAATGAAAAATAATTCTTTTATTAATTTTACGAGGATTTACCTTGTTTTTGTTTTCTGCATATTTTTAAAACTTCAGTTTGTTTAGGTTTTCTATATTACAAGTTATTTGACCATTCTAGATATATAGGTTTATCATGTTACAGGTTTTGTTTGGATTTTTGAAGTTAAATAATTTATTGAAAGCTTTAGATTTGGAGTTAGAAATTGGTATTTGTTTGTTTCATATCAATTGTGGACTGAGGTAGGGTTTGAAATCCTTTTTGTAATTCTTCATTTTTGAAAGATTGTCTTCTTTGTGTTTGTCAGCTTCTTTGATGAGTTTTGGAGTGTTTGTATTAAAGTTTTATTTCTTGGTTTGATAAATTATAAAGGATAGAATATTAGGTTTTTCATTGTGTGGAAATTCATATTGATATTGAGTCTTGAAAACCATAGAATTCTTTGTGAGAAATTATAGGCAACAAGTTTATGGAAATATATGGTTTTATTTAAATAGGGTGTTGATTAATCATGGTAGGAAATTCCTTGAGATTTGTACAGATTTATGTAAATGATGCAGTGGTAGGGATTCACCAAAACTTTATTTCACAATTAGTTCTCTTCCTTGTAGCATTCCTAATTGGTTTGACTAGGCATAACTTTTATTGCAAATGTCACCTTCAAAATATAAAGACACTTTCAGACACCCATTTGGATTTTATTTAACATATATCAAAATCCAAGAGTATTCCTTTGTATAGAAAGGTTCAAATATTGATGCTTATAGTGAGAGTAGGCATATTTGGGCTTGATTCCTCAATTTGAGACAGTGAATAGTCATCCATAACTTTTGAAAAATACATAATTAATATAATCACTTCTATGAGATTATATATGAGGATATTATGGATGTTTTACGCAACTTTTATGAAGATACAACAGTTCAAAAAAATTTAGGATCTTTTTACCAAAACTGGTAACCTTTATTCTTGAATAGGGTTCTTAGGGAGATTTTCTTTTTAGACTATTAAAATGACCTTTTTTTAGGATTGGTAACAATGAAAAATATGTGGAATCAAATTTTTTTTCCATAAATATACATTTTAGACTTGTATCATTCCATATGAGATTATACCATTCAAATTACAAAATTATTTACATAGAGGAAATACACAAAGACTCATTGTTATTAAGCCCAATCTTCCTTGAACTAAAATCGTCCATTACAATGACGGATTCAGGATATCTATGCCTTTTAGAACTTATTTCCTCCAAATACATTATTTTCAAAAAAATTTTAATATAAATTTCTAAATTGTTTTTTTATTAAATCTTAATAATAGAAATTTAATTAATTTGATAATTATTAAATAATTAGTATAACTGATCTAATCAATTTTAATTTAATTTTAAATCAAAATTAATTAATATTATAGGTATTCAAGAGTAAAATTAAGTGTTAATATTATTTTTAAATGAATGTTAAGTAATATTTATACTTAATGATATATTTTATATTGAGACATTTGTAAACCAAATTATAACATGATATATATAGATTCATCAAATATATTTCATGTGTGCTCTATATCATTTTGTCTAGTGTGGGTGCATATTGTCCATTCAGGTAGATTGTTTCCCTAGGTGAATTTTTTCTTTGAGACTTGTGGCATTTTTATGGTTTTATATTGTTTATTCTTTGGGTTATATTATGGAAATTTCATAACCATTTGATGTCATGATTGGTTCATGTGTGCTTCGTGGGGCAATCATGAGTTATGTATGTGTTCTATTGAGTCTCGATCATTATTTTATTTCACCAAAAGAGGTGATAGGCCATTACTTTTCTGCGTTCCAATTTGTTAACTTATTTACCTTGTTTCTTCTGTTATAATTGTTCTATTTTCTGAATGATAATCCTTGTGGACTATGTTTTACTCCATGTTTGGAGAGAGATGCTATTTATGTTTAATGATATTGTGATATGAAACTATGACAATTTTGGCAATTTTTATATTGAGAAGTCCATTATACGATGGATGATTTATTGAGATGTCCATTATGGGGTCGAAAGTTTTGATCTTGATACAGTCTGTGATATTCTTTATAATGCCCAATCACTTTATTTTGGTGATTTTGATGACTTTATGATTTATGAGAAGCCTTTTATGGTTTTATCTTTTCCTTCTCTTGGTTTCATCTGTTTGGAGCATTAAGGTAGGCTATCTAGAAGCATAGAGTGGAAGTGGCTTGCAATTGGGGTCGGGGCCCTAAAGAGGCTGCCAGGGTAACTCATTGTAAGTTGGCTTAATAAGTGATAAATTAATAAATTTAGTCGGAGAGAAACATTAATAAGATAATATTTCTAGCTCTCCCATTCCTTGAGTGCTAGTATATAATTTTATGAGAGTGGGAGAAGATGCTATATTGAGGTCTGGCATACTTGGTTTTCCTTGTCTAAATTAAAGGATTACCAATACAGCATAAATTTACTTGGGGGCCAGGGTCTAGAGAGACTACCAGGGTATCTCAAGAATTGACTTATGTGATGAGACTTCCCTATATGTGTCCTAGGTTCCTACATGAGTATTTGGTACACCGTATTTGTGTTTCGATCATTTATACTTGTTAACTTATAACCATTTATTATCATTTTATGTGTACCTTTTCATTAGTCTTACTTATTTGGTTGTTTCTTTGAGTGAGGCCTGGTGTTTATCTCCTCTGTATAGTAGGGTGGACCTCTATGTTGCATGTGGTTAGGTGCTAGTGATTCTTTTTACCATTGAAATTTGACATCATTTTTGTTTGCTTGGATGATCCCAGATGTTGTTGCTAATATGTTTATTGTTTGGAGATTCTTAATGTCATCATGAGATGATTTTATGTATTTCATTACGTAATCAATTTAGAGATCCATTTAGGAGACATTATGTATTATATTATGACTTGTGATTCACTATTGTGATCACTGCAACATGTGCAGTTTAAGGTGTACTTTATGCGTGTCATAATGTATCAATGGTATCCTACTCATTGTATATTTTTTAATATTAATATATGGTGATTGCATCTTGATTCCTTTGATTCAATGCATATATTAGTTTCCTTATTGACATGTGTTCATTTCATTATGGCTAGTTAAAGAATTAAAAATATTTCATTTTAGTTTTGAAATTAATGTAAGATATATCATGTGATTTTTTTATGGTCGTTCTTATTAGTTTAGTTAATGTAGTTAAAAGTAACTACGTCTTGGAGCCCTTGGGATAGTTAAGTAGTTTTGTGGACATTGGTATAATCTCTTATCATAAGTTAATGTTACTTGTAGTTATGTTGTGCTTACTTCCACATCTGTTTTGTTGAATGATCATTTGTATTGTTTATATATGTTTAATATTTCAGAAAAAATTGCATCAACATAGTGTTAAGTTGCGTTAATTTCTCATGGGTTACCTAGTATTAAGTTGGGTTAATTATATAAACATTGGGTTAAGTTGGGTTAAATGTCCAACAAAATGAGGAACTAGAAATGAAGAGTGAATGCCTATCTAATAAAATGAAGAACTATATAAATGTCTTGTCTTTGTGTGTCTTTGAAATCAACAATGACCTATCATATATGATGAAAAACACCTATCATATAATTTTAATCAAGTTCCTAAGTCTATTTTCTATGTTTGAAATCAAGGGTAAAAACTTAGGGCAACAAACTCCCCCTTTGTCCTTAATCAAAAAACACCAGAGCATTATGCCCCTTTTTTGCGTTAAGAGACAAAGGGTTGCATAAGAGTAGATGGATCAATGTTCCATAGAAAAAAGTGAAACATACATACATAAGAGTAGTATGGGCATAAACATCAAGAAAAACTTACATAAAAAGTCCTGTAGCAGCCACTATATATGCACCAAACTGTACAAAAATCCTTTAATGATACATGTCCAATAGATACAATGGATAAAGAAGTAACCAATAAATGATAAAACTATAGCAATCAATCCAATTTCTCCAAACACCAGTAACCACAAACATGGTGTATATCAGTAAAGAAAATAGATAAGTGATTTTGTTATCCTTCTAGATAATAATAGAAATAATGGGAATGAAGAGCTATCATTTGTGTGTATATAATGACACAAACACATCATAAGAAATCAGAACCTATAACTAATCTAGGTATAAAATTCCATTCCTTGTCAACATCTATTTCAAAGGATCACTGAACAATCTGAACAAAAAAGCAAGAAATCTCTGTAGCATGCATATTTGTATCAATCAGTCATATAGTCAATACTAGTTGCAAGAGGATAAAGAACCATTCAATGAAAGAAGCATGAAGATATGTTATTTTTCTCTCTAATGAGATATAAGTGTCACAAATCTATATATCACTAATATGCATGTATGAAGGATCATTGAACAAGAAAAGTTATTATAAAGTATAATCATCTCATAAATCAGGTATAAGACATGTACAAGAAATCTCCCCCTAAATCCATGATTCAGAGCTAAAGATAATAGTAAATCAATGAAGATGTAATCACTAATTCAATGTTTATGTAAAGCATTATGTAACTGCAAATTCAAATGCAATAAAGAATGAAACTGGTGCAGGAGCACCCTTGAGAAACTAGTATGTTGGTGGTCTCATGTCATTTTGGGTGTGTGAGTGTGTGAAAGACCCTCTTGTAGGGAAATGTAAATACATAAGGTCATGTGAACCAAGTGTGGTTAAGTTAGGTTTTAATCAAGCTCTCTGTTATGTTAAAATAGCTCATTTTGGCTCTTTTAGTGAACTGTACTTGATGATGTCATCAAATGTTAGGGTGATTTCATGGAGGTTCTTAGGGTCCTTGGATACCCTAGGTGGTCTAACTAAGGTTAGATAGGCCAGTCTAGTGTTAAAACACAAGAAAAGTGGAATTGTGTAAAAGATGTAAAAATGTTGCATAGCAACATTAGCAACTTTTCAAAAGTTGTTGACAACATTTGGGTTGTCTTAAGCATTTCAGTGTCTAGACTAGGGGAAGTTTAACCAAGGGTTAAAACATCTGAAGTAGGGTATATATGTGGGAAAAAACTCTAATTTGGGGGTTCTAAGATTATTCTATATGGACTACATACTGAATAGCAGAGAGTTTTGAATAAAAACAAGGTGAAAGTTGATGAAGATGGATTGAAATTGTCACTATCATCCATGGAATCCATTTGTGAATATGTTTTAGTGTTTTCCCAATACTTAGTTTGATTTGTAGTTACCTTTATTTTGTATTTGTAAATTAGTTTTGTTTCAGACAGTTTGTTGTCCAGTTTTGACTGAGAAGCAAAGATGTGGACCTAACTCCACTTTCCACCATTGGTTCTATATGACCACTTCGGAATGGAGACTAGGTCCATGGATTTTTGAGAATCTAGAAGGAGGAGCTCTGAAAATGCATGCAAGCATTTTTAAGATCTTGCCCTAGGCGAGCTAGATAAGAAGCCCGGTTAGGAAGATCATATAGCAGTTGGCTTAAAATTGTAGGAGGTTGCTTTCATGAGCCAAGAAGGCCATGGATGTGTTGTATGGTGTTGTGCAGGTACTCCAGAGTGAAGAGAGTTGTCCAAGAAAACATCTTGCCAAGTTTTGAAGCCAAAACCACAAAACAGGCCTAAAAACAAGGAAGAAGCCCTATTCCAGAAACAGGGTGTACGGACAGAGTTGAACCTTAAAACCTAGAAAATCTTGGTGGGTTTTTTCCATAATTAAGAACCACCAAAACCTTTCAGGGGGTTCTTTGAGGAGTTTTTTCTATTTTTGAGATTTCCTAGATTTGAGGAGGCCTAATTGGGAAAAAGGCTACAAGGCCTAAATCTTAGGAAATTAGAACTCGATTGGTACATGACCAATATTGATAAGTTGAGACCCCAATTTGGAGTCAAGATTGCAGTGAAATGAATCCCTTGACCTCCTACAACTCAATTTCATGGTTAGGGCTTGGAAGATGTAGATGTGAAGAGTTCTTGCAGAGAACTAAGTGGTGAAATTAACAAGATAGGAAGACTTTTGGTTGGAGGGGAAGAATTGAATCTTTCCAAGTGTTTGAGGATGGATTGAGGAAACCCTAGAGGTCCTAGGAGAGGCATAAGAAGAGTTCAAGAAAACTTAGGAGGTTACTAAGAGTCTCCCTATCAGAGTGGTATCAGAGCCCAAGTTCAAGATTTGGGAGAAGAAGTAGTGCAGCTAGTGGATGTTGCAGACCAAAGATTCAAGTGAGGAATCTAGTGCATCTAGTAAGATGGTGACCAATGATGAATTGGCCAAGAAGGTGGACGAACAAGAAGAGGATAAAAAGTTGTTGAGAGAGAGATTGGCTCAAATGGAGCAACTCTTGGATGAATTCTGAAACAAGGCAGATAGAGTGAAGGACAAGGTAGACCAGAAAGAAGAAAAAGAAGCTAAGGAGAGGGAGTTGGACTTGGAGGAAGAAGCACCTACTCCTGACCTTGTATTACAAGAAGAACCCTTCTTGAAAGCACTCAAGGCCCTAAGTGGGAAAGCTTTGGAGGGAGTGCCACTATTTAGTGGACAAATGGATGTTGACTTAGTTTTGGACTGGATAGATAGTCTTGAGAGTCACTTTGAATGTGATGGAGTGACAGAGGCTCAAAAGTTAAAGGTGGCTAAGTCTAGATTTAGAGGACCAACACTTACCTGGTGGAAATATGTTCAGAATGAGAGGGAGAAAGAGGGTAAGAGCCCTATTGTGTCATGGAAGGGTATGTTGGCCAAGCTAAAAAAGACCTATCTCCCAGATGACTATGAAGTTCAGATCCATAGAAATAGACAAAACCTCAAGCAGAAAGACCTTGAAGTCCAAGCATATATGGAGGAGTTTCAAAAGTTATGTTTAAGATCCAAGATAGTGGAGGATGAAAGCATCATATTAGCCAGATATCAAAATCGGCTCAAGTGGTCTATACAAGAGGAGATGAGTCTTACTACCTTAACGAGTGTGAGGAAATGCTATCAATTGGCTTTAAAGATAGAAGAAAAGAGAAAGAGAAAACATGATTAGACCTCTAGAGGAAGAGGTAGGGGCAAAGAAAATAGAGGAAGAGGCAACTTTGCAGGTAGGGGCAATGACTATAGGTCTCAAGGAGAAGCTAAATTGATTGAGATAGTCAATGAGACTAGTGGAAGAGGCAGCATGAATAGAGGAAGAGGATTCCAAGGTGGAGGAAGAGGTAGATTTGGAGGTTCAGGAAGAGCCTCACACTTTGCAAACATGAAATGTTTTCATTGCAATTAATTAGGCCATCCACCCTATAGATGTCCAGAGAAAGCTTCTAGCTCACATGGTGAGAAGAGGGTAAATTATATTGCCCAAGAAGATAATAATAGTGGTAAAGCTCCTAAAATCAACCTTGATTCAGAAAGTGGGTAGAATCTCATGATTAGGAGGATTCTCATAAAGGAACCTGTCAAAGAAGAAGCCAAACAAAGAAGGGCACTATTCAGAGTGAAGTTTAATATAATTGGCAAGGTTTGTAAGATGATCATAGACTTGGGGTCTACTGATAATATTATCTCAGAGGAGGCAGTTAGGAAGTTAGGATTGACAAAAATTCTCCATACAAACCCATACAGAGTGACATGGCTAAATAAGGGCCATCATGTTCTTGTTAATGAGCAAGCATGGGTTAATTTCTCAATAGGAAAGTATGTGGATAGAATATTATGTGATGTAATCCCAATGGATGCATGCCACCTACTCTTAGGTAGGCCATGGTAGTTTGACAGGAAGACAGTTCATGATGGAGAGAAAATTTTTTATTCTTTTAAGAAAGATGGGGTCACTTATAAAATTCAGTCACTTGTGGATGATGAGGGGTCTACATCAGTAGAGCCTAATGTCTTATTGCATGGAGGTAAAGAGTATTTGCAAATAGTAAAGAGTGGAGAAGGAACACACTATGCTATCATGCTTAAGCCTAGTGAAGAGAAGAAGGTGGAACAAACACCATTGCCAAAGGAAGTGCAGGAGTTATTGGAAGAGTTTAAGGACATAGTTAGTAATGGGACACCAGCAATGTTACCACCTCCATGAGACATAATTCATCAGATTGACTTCATACCTAGAGCATCTCTACCAAATAAGGCTGCATACAAGGTGACTCTTGACCAAAACAAGGAGATAGCTAAACAAGTCCAAGAACTTTTGGACCAAGGTCTAATCAGGAAAAGCATTAGCCCATGTGTAGTGCCAGTGGTTCTAGCATCAAAGAAGGGAGGAAAGTGGAGGCTTTGTATAGACTCAAGAGAAATAAATAGGATCAATGTGAGATACAGATTTCCAATTCCTAGGATTGAAGATCTTATGCACTGTTTGGGAGGAGCAAGGTACTACACCAAATTGGATTTGAATAGTGGATACCATCAAATCAGAATTAAGGAGGGTGATGAATGGAAAACAACATTCAAGACAACAAAAGGACTCTATGAATGGTTGGTCATGCCCTTTGGGCTTAGAAATGCTCCAATCACCTTTATGAGGTTGATGAATGAGGTGTTGAAGGACTACATAGGCATATTTTTAGTTGTGTATCTAGACGACATCCTAATTTTCAGTAAGACCAAGGAGGAACACCTCCAACATTTGTAGATTGTGATGAAGAAACTTCATGAGGAGAAGTTGTCCATTAACTTGGAAAAATGTGAATTTATGAAATAGGTGTTGATCTATCTTGGTTTTGTGGTTTCTCAAGGAACCTTGAAGATGGATCCCAGAAAGGTTGAAGCAATATTAAGTTGGCCTACCCCTACATGCAGTTTTGAGGTAAGAAGTTTTCATGGACTTGCCCAATTTTATAGGAAGTTCATTAGAGGCTTTAGTGAAATATATGCACCAGTCTTAGATACAATTAAGGGTGGAGTGAAAACCAAATTTAAATGGACTCCAAAGGCTGGTAAAGGTTTTGAGGTATTGAAGAAGAGAGTGGCAACAAAACCTATTTTGGTTTTGCCAAATTTTGACAAGTTATTTACCCTTGAATGTGATGCAAGTGGTATAGTTGTTGAGGCAGTATTGAATCAAGAGAATAGGCTAGTGGCATTTTATAGTGAGAAGTTGAATGAGGCCAAGAAGAGGTACTCTTCTTATGACCTAGAGTTATATGCATTGGTGCAAGCCTTAAGAAAATGGAGGCACTATTTGTTGCCAAAGGAATTTGTAGTTTATATTGATAATAAAGCTTTGAGTTTTATCAATTCTCAAGAGAAGTTGAGCAAAAAACACCTTAAATGGATGGAATATTTGCAGGCCAATACCTTTACTATCAAACATAAGAAAGGGCAGTTGAATAAAGTGGCTGATGCTTTGAGTAGGAGACTCTTGACAGTCAAAGAAGTGCAGCTGCAAAGTATAGGCATAGAAAGCTTCAAGGAGCTTTATGAAGGTGATGAGGACTTCTTAGAAGCATACAAGGTATGTAAAGATTTAAAAAACCATTTCCATAGTCAATTTTTAGACTATACAATTCAGAATGATCTCTTGCTTAGAGAAGGGCAGCTATGTGTTCCTAGGGGATCTATGAGGGAGAATGTTATTCAAGAAAATCACAATGGCAGCTTAAGTGGGCATTTTGGCCTAAATAAGACACTAGAACTAGTGCAAAGGTTCTATTATTGGACTAGGATGCAGAAGGACATTAGGAAGTATGTGGAGAAATGTTTGATTTGCCAAAAAGCTAAGGGTATCTCATCTAATGCAGGTTTGTATCAGCCCTTGCCCATTCCTAATAGGCCTTGGGAATGTATTAGTATGGATTTTATTGTTGGGCTACCTATGACCAAGACTGGTTTAGATAGTATATTTGTGGTGGTAGATAGGTTTAGCAAGATGAGTCACTTCATTTCTTGCAAAACCCCCCATGATGCCAGTCATATTTCACATTTGTTCTTTAAGGAAGTGGTTCGGATTCATGGTTTACCCATCAACATAGTATCTGACAGAGATGTAAAATTAATGGGTCATTTTTGGAAGACCTTGTGGACAAGGTTGGGAACCAATCTATCATTTGGGTCAGCCTACCACCCCCAAACTGATGGTCAGACTGAAGTGATCAATAGAGTGCTAGGAAATCTCCTTAGGTGCTTGACAAAGGAGTATGGAGTGATGTGGGATCAGATGTTACCACAGGCAGAATATGCCTACAATGACAGTGCAAATAGAACAACAGGCACAAGCCCCTTTGAAATAGTTTATGGGCTACACCCTAAAGGTGTGTTGGAGTTAAGAAACTTGGAAAATATAGAAGGAAGGATTGCATATGCAGAAGATTTTTCTCAATCTATGAAAGAGGTTCATGACCAAGTGAAGAAGGAGCTCCAAGAGGCTACACAAAAGTTAAAAACCAAAGTTGGTGAAGGAAAAAGAGATCTTCAGTTTGCTGTGGGTTATCTTGTGATGATACATCTCAAAAAGTCTAGGCTGCAGAAGGGAGTCCCCACCAAGCTTCAAATGAGGAGGATTGGTCCTTGCAAGATTCTGGCAAAATATGGGCAAAATGCCTATAAAATAGACTTGCCATCATATTTGGCAATGTCTCATGTTTTCAATGTGCAGGATTTGGTGATGTACAAAAGGCCTACATTAGTCCAACCTGATTCACTGACAGATAGTAAGGATATAGCTACAGATGTTCAGATTTCCCCTACACCAACACCAATAGCAGTGAATATTTTGGACTCTCGGGTAAAGAAGAAGACTAGACAGGGAACTTACATAGAGCATCTCATACAGTGGGCAGGAAAGTCAAAAGCTATGGCTACTTGGGTAGCTGAGAATGACTTTAAGAAGCAAGGAATTGATCCTACACTCCTGTCCCCAGAGGTGACTTAAGTTCTTAGCCTTGTTAGTATGGTGCAAGAGCACCCTTGAGAAACTAGTATGTTGGTGGTCTCATGTCATTTTTGGCATGTGAGTGTGTAAAATACCCTCTTGTAGGGCAATGTAAATACATAAGGTCATGTGGACCAAGTGTGGTTAAGTTAGGTTTTAATCAAGCTCTCTATTATAGTAAAATAGCTCATTTTGGCTCTTTTAGTGAAATGTACTTGATGATGTCATCAAATTTCAGGGTGATGTCATGGAGGTTATTAAGGTCCTTGGATACCCTAGGTGGTCTAACTAAGGTTAGATAGGCCAGTCTAGTGTTAAAACACAAGAAAAGTGGAATTGTGTAAAAGATGTAAAAATGTTGCATAACAACATTAGCAACTTTTCAAAAGTTGTTGACAACATTTGGATTGTCTTAAGCATTTCGGTGTCTAGGCTAGGGGAAGTTTAACCAAGGGTTAAAACATCTGAAGTAGGGTATATATTTTGAAAAAAACCCTAATTTGGGGGTTCTGAGATTATTGTGTACGGACTGCATAATGAACAGCAGAGAGTTTTGAATAAAAACAAGGTGAAAGTTGATGAAGATGGATTGAAATTGTCACTGTCATCTATGGAATCCATTTGTGCATATGTTTTAGTGTTTTCCCAATAATTAGTTTGATTTGTAGTTACTTTTCTTTTGTATTTGTAAATTAGTTTTGTTTCAGACAGTCTCCTGTCCAGTTTTGACTAAGAAGCAAAGATGTGGACCTAACTCCACTTTCCACCATTGGTTCTATACGGCCACTTGGGGATGGAGAATAGGTCCATGGAGCTTCAAAAATCTAGAAGGAGGAGCTCTGAAAATGCATGCAAGCATTTTTAAGATCTTTCCCTAGGCAAGCTAGATAAGAAGCCTGGTTAGGAAGATCATATAGCAGTTGGCTTAAAATTATAGGAGGTTTCTTTCATGAGCCAAGAAGGCCATGGATGTGTTGTATGGTTTTGTGTAGGTACTCCAAAATGAAGAGAGTTGTCCAAGAAAACATCTTTCCAAGTTTTGAAACCAAAACCATAAAATAGGCCTAAAAACAAGGAAGAAGCCCTATTCCAGAAACATGATGTAGGGACAGACTTGAACCTTAAAACCTAGGATATCTTGGTGGGTTTTTCCCATACTTAAGAATTGCCAAAACCTTTCAGGGGGTTCTTTGAGGATTTTTTTCTATTTTTGAGAGTTCCTAGATTTGAGGAGGCCTAATTGGGAAAAGGGCTACAAGGCCTAAATCTTAGGAAATTAGAACTCGATTGGTACATGACCAATCTTGATAAGTTGAGACCCCAATTTGGAGTCAAGATTGCACTTAAATGAAGCCCTTGACCTCCTGCAACTAAATTTCATGGTTAGGGCTTGCAAGATGTAGATGTGAAGAGTTCTTGCAGAGAACTAAGTGGTGAACTTAACAAGATAGGAAGACTTTTGGTTGGAGGGGAGGAATTGAATCTTTCCAAGTGTTAGAAGGTGGATTGAGGAAATCCTAGAGGTCCTAGGAGAGGCCTAAGAAGAGTTTCAAGAAAAATCAGGAGGTTACTAAGAGTCTCCCTATCAGAAACACATCTTCAAAATCTAAGATTTTACTAGGAACTAAATGTCATTTTTGACATGGAAAGTTGAGCTATAAAATGGTAATCAATTCTGCCAAATTATCCATGGATATACCAAGAGCTATTTTTACATGTTTTCAAGGTTTCATTTAACTTCACTCTGATCACATATCAATATGACTACCAATGATTTTATCTTTAACTAACTATCCTTCTTCAATCATGTAGTAACTCTATTGTTTGAGAAACTATCAAGCAATCATTAGCAATGCACAAAGCATATCCATTGTTCTACCAATGTAAAATTATGAGTTCAATATTTTAACATTTTCAAATATCACTACAAATGTTCACCATCTATTCACTATTGTTATACTTGCATGTGCAGGTCAACAATAATCTCCAAAGCATTCCAAGCCAACAGAAATCAGTACTCTATTATAGGTCTATATTGGCCTTTATTTTACAATAATGTACCATATGAAGCTTATATGGAATTGATTCTCATAGAGAGAACTACAAATCATAGATCATTGATTACACTTTGTCAAACTTCTCAATGACCACAAAGCATTTGATCTTTTACCTACTCACATGTCTTGATTTTTACTCACAATCAAAGATCTCTATCAAGATCTCTATTACTGAGCATATGTAAAAGTATTCAATATTAATTTGTGATCTGGAACTTACATGTTTACTAATACAAATAGAAGCTTTAATATGTATTGCATTCTTAAATTATCTAAATAGTTTCTAGTAATATAACTAATATTTTCTCTAACTTTCTTGCATAGTGCAGATCGTAAAATGTGGTAATTCCTTCTTCATGTTCACATGACTACTCAAGCCATTGTATGAGATATTTGTTTCCAAATCAAGGTGAGAGACAAATATAGCATTCCAATTGAGATATAAAATGATCTTAAGTATTTAAACTATCAAAAACACTGATCTCAGAGTCACGTTACTATATTTTGAAAGATCAATATATACTGACAGAGACTCACGTTATCATAAGTGGGTTTTATAAGAAATGAGAAGATGTTCTCAACACATTCAATATTTCTACCAACTTATGAATTTTTAAAATATATCTCAAACTAGGGATATTATATAGATACATTGTACATATCTTGATTGCATACTAATCCCATTCTTTTACTTAATTTTCTTGTGCAATATGCACAATATTAGGTTCTTTCTATTGATTTCCTTCTCCAAAACTTCCTAGGTTCTTTATTTTTCTTATCCAAAGTACTTTACCACTTTTTTATATATAACTAATCTTACAAGATTACTCGTGCAATACTGTTTTTTATTTCCATCATTATTGCATCTATAACATATGATATTT
This sequence comes from Thuja plicata, assembly GCA_018584345.1. Taxonomy (NCBI): domain Eukaryota; kingdom Viridiplantae; phylum Streptophyta; class Pinopsida; order Cupressales; family Cupressaceae; genus Thuja; species Thuja plicata. Next base: position 1,167,839 of record MU226169.1, read on the forward strand.
CTCAAAGAATAATGATGTCCATTTCTTGAATTGCTATAATCATGTCTCCCATGCATCCAAAACTTTCTGGCTAGATGGCCAAGTTTATTACAATTATAGAAAACATTTTATAACCTTGATTTGACTAGCTATTACTGTCGGAATAGTCTCAAGGGATAACTGAGAGGGGGCGTGAATCAGTTATCAACAAGTTAAATTATTTTCTCTTATTAATTATAGAATATCATAAACACATACACATTTAAGATAACACAAAATAGAACACCACAATTTTTGTTACGGGGACACCAAACTATGTAAAAACCCTGGTGGGAGTTAGCACCGACAAAGAACTGTACTTGAGTATAATAATCCCTGTTAGAAGATCTTACAAACCTGTTAGGAGTTGATCTTTACAAAGCAATAAGTACAGTGACCTAGTTAAGGGTCAGACCCTGTTAGGATTTTTTTACAAATAACCCTATTAGGGGTGAGGACTCACTGTCCAAAAGCTCACTGCTTAATATGGTGAAGGTTGCAACCTTCTGTAAAATAGATATACACTATATCTGAAAATGAACTATTTAGGTAGACCTACTGTCTTGATCAGTTCTAATGAATTGTACATACTCTCTACTTCTTCACATAGATCTTTATCTGATGAATAAAATGGCTCCACTATCCCAAAACAATCATCATTCTGTTCTGTCCTTCTTTGGTCTCTTTTCTTATCATTCACACTTGGTGATTTTCAAATGAACTACTATAAGTATCTTCTCCAAAAGATATGATCTTTGTCGGCTTTAGGAATCCCTTAAATTATTCTTTAGTCGGCCAAACCAAGAATGCAACATAATTAGAACCACGCAACTCAAAATAAATAGACGCAACGCTTCACATAGTCAGATCCACCAAATTAACTCAAACATCATGCTTCTATTGAAACAAAATTAGCATCTTTGGATAATCATCCTTAACTCATAACTAAACATGAATCTGAACACACATATCTCATAGATAGATGCAATTGAAGAATCAATAAAATTACTAACGGCTTTCTGAGAACAATCTTCTAAAACTGTGTCTGGTAAACTGAGTAACATAACTCAAATGTTACTGAACATCTGAATCTGCGTGTATGTACATGGTATAGTAACTATGTCTCAAAAATAAAAACAACCACACAAGGCATCCACATATCCTTACTAAAAAGTGAATACAGTCCACTATTGTATACTATATGTTGTCATCAATGACAAACATATGGTCAACTATTTGCAAAGAAGCAAATCTCCAACAATCTCCCCCTTTGACAATGCTAGCAACATATGATTAAAAACACCATGAACCCAAAGTATCCTTCTTCTTTTTACAATCTTCTCAATATCCTTATCAAAGGTTCCTCTTCACTATTGTAGCTCCTTTGATTGTGTTTTTATTTTTATGACTATATACTCCCCCAGAGTATATTCTCCCCCTTACTATATACTCCCCCTTTGACACCAATGGAAAAGGGTGTCAAATACTATTAAGAACAAGTACTACTCTAGAAGTAGAGTAGTCAACCATTCATCAATTACCAAGGATTGATGCATTTGCTGCACATTTTAATTAGACTCAGGAAAGGGAAATACACCCAGCTTCTCCCTTAGATACTCAAAAGTATCTTTTGATAAAGGTTTTTTTAAAATATCTGCTAATTGTTCTTTAGTTCTTACATAATCCAATTTTACTTCTTTAGCCGCTACTTTTTCTCTTAGAAAATGATATTTTATTTCAATGTGTTTTGTCTTTGCGTGCGTCACAGGGTTCTTTGACATATTGATAGTGATAGTGTTGTCACAGTGAATAAAAATAGGATAATCAATCTAAATTCCAAAGTCTATTATCATCTATTTTATCCAAACAATTGTAGAACAATTCAATGCTACTACTACATATTCTGCTTGAGCTGTTGACTGAGAAATATAATTTTGTTTCTTTCTTTTCCAAGCGACTAATTTGTCTCCAAGGAATATTGCTCCTCCTGAGGTACTCTTTCTGTCATCAACATAGCTTGCCTAATCAGCATCAGTATACACATGAAGTTGTACATTCTCATAGTTAGGATACCATAAACCATAGTCTATAGTTCCCTTTAAGTATCTGGATATTCTTTTTTATTTCCATTAAGTGGTTTTGTTTAGGTTTAGCTGCAAATCTTCCAAAACTGCCAACTGAAATAGAAATATCAGGTCTAGTTTGAGTGAGATATATGAGTTTTCTAATCATAGACTTGTATAGTGTCTTTTCAACTATTGTGGAATCATCATCTTTATAAATCTTTCTTCCTATTATTATGGGGGTGCTTACTGGCTTTCAATCTTCCATCTTAAATGTCTTCAATATCTCCTTTACATATTTGCACTAATTTATGAATATACCTTTGTTTGTTTGTTTTACATTTAATCCCAAAAAGTAATTGATAGGTCCAATCATGATCATTTCAAATTCACTCTACATCTCTCTTGCAAATTCTGCACTAAGCTTGTCATTACCTCCAAAGATAATGTCATCAACAAAGATAGAACCAAGAAGTAAACCTTCAGGTGTCTCTCTGATTAATAGGTTTCAATTTGTTGCTCCCTTTTTGAATCCAATATTTGTTAAGTAGCCATCAAGTCTCTCATACCATTCTCTTGGGACCTGTTTAAGTCCTTAGAGGGATTTCTTTAGTCTGCATACCATGTCTAGTTTGTTTAAAAGTTTGAATCCTTCAGGCTACTCTATGTAGACTTCTTCCTTTAAGTAACCATTTAGGAAAGCTGACTTGACATCGATCTGATATACTTTGATGTTCTTGAATGTTGCATAAGATAAAAACAACTTTATAGCTTCTAGTCTTCTTACAGGGGAAAATGTATCAGAATAGTCAATTCCTTCTCCTTGCACATATCCTTTACATAACAATCTTGCTTTATTTCTAATCACTATCCCATCTTCATTCATTTTGTTTCTAAATATCAACTTACTTCCAATCATTTTCTTTTCACAAGGTCTAGGGACCAATTCCCATGTGTCATTCTTGATTATTTGATCTAATTCTTCTTGCATAGCACTTTTCCAATCTGAATCATTACATGCATCTTCAACACTTAAGGGTTCAATTTGTGAAAGTAAGCATACCTCTTCATCAACCGTTGAACCTTTTGCTCTGGATCTTGTCAAGACTTTACTACTCTGATCTCCAATGATATCTTCCTTAGAGTGGTATTTGGATGTGTATTTTGATATTTTAGGCGTGACACTCTCATCTGTAATATGTGATTCTTCTTGACTTAGCTCAGGATTATTGCATGATACATCAATACAGTCAAACATTTCTTCAATAACCGTATCCTTATTGATAGGTCTAGGTTCATCTTTAATCATAGGTGCATATCATAATATCTTTCTTGAATCATGAACTTTTCATCAATCTTCACATGTGCACTCTCAATGATTTTCTTCAACCTTAAATTAAAACATATGTAAGATTTTATTTTAGTAGAGTAACCAAGAAAAATACCTTCATCACTTCTAGCATCAAATTTTCCAACACCATCATCTCTCTTGATTTAGCACTTGCTTCCAAAGATTCTGAAGTACTTTACTGTAGGTACATTACCAAACAAAATTTCATAAGGTATTTTGTATGTGCCCGGTCTTAGTTGAATTTTGTTGATAGTATAGACTATTGTATTGACTGCATCTCTCCAATAGGTGTGTGCAACTTTTCCTTCAATCATGATAGTGCATGCTGTGTCAAGTATTATCATGTTTCTCCTTTCTGCAATTCCATTTTGTTGAGGGGTTCTAGGTGCACTTAGTTGTCTTTTGATCCCATGTTCTTCACAGTACTCAAGAAGCTTATCAGAGATGAATTATCCTCCTCTATCAGATCTCAGACATTTTATCATAAATCCAAATTCATTTTCAACTTTAGCTTTGAATATTTTGAATTTCTCAAAAGATTCAAATTTTTCTTTCAAGAACACAACCCACATCATTCTGGATAAATCATCTACAGACAAAATAAAATAACTTTCACCATAGTATGATCTTGTTTGAGTAGGTCCACATAAGTCTGTATGTATTAGATCCAATTTTTTCTCTACAGAGTTCTATTTTCTTCTGCATGAGGTCCTCACATGCTTCCCCATCACACATTCCCTGCACATAGTATCAACTAGTCTTGCAATGCTAGGAGGGTCTCTTACTAACTTTACATTACTTATCTTCACTATGTTGTCAAAATTGATATGACAAAGTCTCTTGTGCCATAGCCAACTGTCATCCAATTTTCCAACAAAAAAACTTACTTTAGAGTTAAGCTTAAAAACATTACCTTTGGTTTTTGAGCCTAATGCAATCATGTCTCCTGTTAGATGATGTGAATACCCGCTATCTATGATCCAGTCTATTCTGATGTCAGCTTGTGATATGAAAGCCAATTCTTGTGCTTTCTTTTCATCTTTAATTTCTATTTGATCAATCATTTTTTCATTATCCTTAATTGCAAAAAATCCAATTTTATCTTCTCCCAAGTCATCATCAGTTACACCGTCCTCTGCATGATATCATTCCTTAGTATATTTGGTTTTGTAATCTGATTTGTACTTCTTGACTCTTATAGGACACTTGGATGCAAAGTGGCCAACTTTGTTACATGAAAAAATTTTGAATGGTAGTTGTCCTTCATATTTTCCTTTACCTTTTCTTTCCTTCTTAGCTATCATAGAAATGATTTCTTCTATTTATCTATCAACTTCTTCTTTCTCAACATTACTAGTGATGTTTAAGGATTTCTTACTATGGACTAAGGCTTTGAAAGTTGTTTCCATTTTAGGTTCTGTCTTCCATCTTGATATCTCAAATGTTGATATTTTTACTAATCAAAGTTTCTCTTTTGAAGTGCTTTAGAATTGCATTGTTTCATCAAAGATGTTTATCTTGATTTCATAACTTGGTGTCAATGTGGTCATCAGTTTTTCCATTATATCATCCTCTGAAATTTCTCCACCATTGTTTTTTATTCCTGAGACTACTTCATTAATCCTCTGATTGTAAGCTCTGATGTTTTCTTCAGGTAGCATCTCTAAATTGTTGTATCTCTTCTTCCATGTCTTTTTGTGTGCATTATTGGCTTGGATGTCTCCATCAAACATATCTTCTAGGTATTTCCAAATTGAATAAGCTTTGTCTACCTTCTTGATCTCAGAAAATTCACTGTCAGATAGGGCACTGATTAGGGTTTGCAATTGCATTTTGGGTGAATACTTCCTTTTTTTTATTTGTAGAATCTTCTTCTGCAAGGTTCTTCAAGGTGGGAACATCAGTTGCATGAGTATCAATCTCATAAATCTCAAAACCAATGCACTGAAGATGTGTAATCATTTTGTTTATCTAGTCAAGATAATTTTGTCCATCAAACTTAGGACTCTCTTTCCTGAAGTATGCCAGTTGATCTACCTTAAGCTATTAGGATTTCTCTCCAAGGCACTTAGCTCTGATACCAATTGTTGGAATAGTCCCAAGGGATAACTGAGAGGGCAGGTGAATCAATTATCATCAAGTTAAATTATTTTCTCTTATTTATTATAGAATATCATAAGCACATACACATTTAAGATAACACAAAAGAGAACACCATAATTTTGGTTACGGGAAAACCAAAATAGGTAAAAACCCTAGTGGGAATTAGCACCCACAAAGAACTGTACTTGATTATAATAATCCTTGTTAGAAGATCTTACAAACTTGTTAGGAGTTGATCTTTACAAATAAATAAGTACAGTGACCCGGTTAAGGGTCCGACCCTATTAGGATTATTTTACAAAAAAACCCTGTTAGGGGTGAGGACTCACTATCCAAAAGCTCACTTCTTAATATGGTGAAGGCTACAACCTTTTTTAAAACACATATACACTATATCTGAAAATGAACTATTTAGGTAGGTCCTGCTATCTTGATCAGTTCCAATGAATTGTATATACTCTATGCTTCTTCACATAGATCTGTATCTGATGAATGAAATGGCTCTACGGTCCCAAAACAATCAACATTATGTTATGTCCTTCTTCAGTCTCTTTTCTTATCATTCACACTTGGTAATTTTCAAATGAACTACTATAAGTATCTTCTCCAAAAGATATGATCTTTTTTGGCTTTAGGAATCCCTTCAATGCTTCTTTAGTCGGCCAAACCAAGCACGCAAGATAGTTATAACCACGCAACTCAAACTGAATAGACGTGACGCTTCACATAGTCAGCTCCACCAAATTAACTCAAACATCATGGTTATGTTGAAACACAATTAGTGTCTTTGGATAATCATCCTTAAATCATAACTAAACATGAATCTGAACACACATATCCCATAGATAGATGCAACTGAAGAATCAATAAAATTACTATCGGCTTTCTGAGAACAATCTTCTGAAACTATGTCTGGTAAACTGAGTAACATAACTCAACTATTACTGAACATCTGAATCTGTGTGTATGTACCTGGTATAGTAACTATGTCTGAAACATAAAATTAGCTGTGCAAGGCATCCACATATACATACTGAAAAGTGAATACAGTTCACTATTGTATACTATATGTTGTCATCAATGACAAACATACAGTCAACTATTTGCACAGAAGAAAATCTCCAACAATTAGAACTTTTATCATTATTCCATCCAAAAAAAATTCTTCTATGAACTCTACAACCACTTTCTCTATGTGGATAAATATGAAAAAGATAACAATAACCATAAAACTAGGCATAAAAGTACATCATTGCATGATTTTGTCCGGTAGGTGGAGGCTGTGAGAGTTTATTTGTTCTTTTTCTTACATCAATAACTTTCTCTTTTGATTTATTATTGTCTTCACTTTTTGGAGTAACAACATGTTGTCCTAGACTATTATTTTTCTTACCATATTGAGTAGCTTCACTAGATGATTCTTCTTTCTCTTAGTTTGATCTTCTAAAGTAATCAAATAGATCTATTTTATGATTATATTTTTTATAAACTTTGATGTTTGTCCTATTTCATAACCAAAACCAAGACTATTCTTATGATTCCTTTTACTTCTTATCAAATTATCCAATGCAATGGTACCATTTTCAAATTTCTGGTTTTCTCCAAATTGAATCTTGATATTTTTCAAGGTTTTTTCTTAAAGTGACTACCTCTTCTTCAAGTTTCTGACATTCTACTGATTTAACTTATAATTTTAATTTTTTCAATTCATTTATTCTCTTGTTTTCCTCAACTTCTAACTTCATCATAGCTCTATTATACTCTTCAACTCTTTTTCTGATTTTTTATTTTTCCTCTTAATCTCTCGAAGATGATCCTTACACACAGTAACTAACTCTTCCTCTTATTGAAGTTTTAACTCTAAACTTGTGTTCTTCTTTCCAATATTTTTAAGTTCATCTAAAGAAACAATGCATTCTCCTCCAGGATCACAATCATACTCTTCTATATTATAATTGTTTGTGTCTATTACCAATTCAAAAAAATCTATATTAGACATATTTTCTTCTTATTCTTATGACAACCAGTACTCACCAAGAATTCTTTAAGTTGATTAGAATTATAGTAAGGTTTTGGCTTTGATACGACTAGTTGGAGTACAAAGAACACTGAGAGGGAGGGGTTGAATAATTGTTCTTAGTCAAATGAATTTTAGTTCAACTTTAAAAGTAATATATTTGTATTGCATATGAATAAAAATTTACAGGAACAAAATAATGAAACTTATTGACACATCACAATATAGAGAACTGAGTTCTAAAGACATAACAAAAATAATTTCATGAGTGGAAAATCCTCATGGTGATAAAACCCACTCGCAAATTCCTCATTGGCTTAATATGAAAAATTACTATTTACAAAGACTAAAGACTCGCAGGCTAAATATGCTTCACTAGAAAATCCTCATTGCCGACATAACATGCTTCACTGGAAAATGAGTGTGCCTCACTAGCAAATATAATATGCCTTAATGCAAAACAAATCAGAAATCAATTTTGTAGAGTATGAAATCCTTTTCACAACATTTCATCCTCCTGAATATCCCATGAAACTTGAGATTCAAGATTACAATACATCATAGAGTATATAAAACATAGTGCATGAGTAACATACTACATTTTTACAAACTATGCTTTTATAATAATTTATACAAATTAATATTAAAAAGAATGCATTTGTCGAGATATGTAAAAATATGGCACTGTTAGTACAATAATCGAATTAAATCAAAGTGCACCAAAACTTCTTGAAGTTGCCACAAACCATTCACAATCAAAAATACCTTTAAGACATGAATAAAATACTTTTAGTAACATTCATATAAACCTTATCTAAAACCTTTCCATAAATATAAATCAAAACATTGTCAAACCCTTCACTCATTTTAATAATGCTCTTTTCTTTTCACAAGACAATAAATAAAAAATATCAAGATTCTTTTCTATTTCTGAAAATTCCATATCTTTCCAAAAAGAATGCCCTCCCTATATGAAAACTGAATAACAAAATAAGAAAGAAGAATATAACTATTCAAACCGTGAGAACGACATTCTACTAACTATGTTTTTAACTCACTTTGATTTATATAAGAGCTGTAAATTTTCTTCAAACAACAAAAATAATGAAGCCATAGAAAATACTTGTCAAAATGAGTTTACCAGATTCTTATGTCATTTTACAAACCACTGTCCCTTGCTAATAGTTATTTTCTCCAAGTTCTTTTATTTTTGATTTCAAAGCTATAAATGTCAAGAATGTTTTTTAGCTGTAGTACTTACTTTATGTTGTGTTAGTTATATTATGTCTAGCCGATGGTACTTAGTTACTACCGGATGACGGTTGGGAATCGGTGGTGACGTTTGGTCACACCCCTTTGGGTTTTATGTAAGCAATGTACTTTCTCTTCAGAGAGGATATAGGAGAGTGACTATTGTAAATGTACTCAACTTATGAATGATTAATAAAGATTATGGTATTCTCTGATCTATCTTGTGTATTTTCATTTTTGTACAACGCTTATGCATCAGTAAACTAGGTTACCCCAGCAGGTAAACATTTGGTGCCGCTGCCTAGACGTACTTGGGAAGGAAAAAAATAAATTGATGTGTTGAATATTTCCCTATAGAGAAGTGAGAAAAGAATTCATGCCCAATCAATTGAATAAATATAGAAAGAAGGAAATCGAGGAGGAACAAGCCGCTAGAAAAGTCATACTCGCACAATAGAAAGCCAAGTGAAGGGAGAGATACAGAAGATGCGCCGAAGGACTACTGAAGGGAGTAAGTGAAGGTGAGGGTCTAGAGGTATATGACTGGGAGGCAAGGATAAGTGACGAGGACTGCCTAGAGGAAACAAGGAGCTTGATCGGAGCAAGAGAAGCCTGAAGGAAGGAAGAAGAGGAAGCCACACAAATGGAGGCTCAGGACACCGCTGCCACTGTGAGTATCGAAGTGAACAAGGGGCACAGGGATCATAGTAGCCCACAAGGCCTAGATAGTTCTAGTAGTTTGGGGACATCAAGTGGTACAGTGTCAAACATTTCTCAGGTACCGACACCAATAGTGCCATCCCAGCCTGTAATACAGCAGGTGCTGCAAACACAGTCGACACCTAGAAAAGTAAACATGGCGACTAACAAAGAGAAGCTACCAAAATTACATGGAGATGGGAAAGAAGATCCAGTATGGAATTTTCATATGTGCGAGACAATTTGGTTGGTGAATGGATTCATCGACCAGGCAGAATGGGAGAAATAGTTCCCCTTCACACTCAGAGGAGTAGTCATCGATTGGTGCTCCGAAGTGGAAAAAAAAAGGTGACCACTTGGGATGAACTCAAGAAAGAATTCCAGAAGGAATTTTGACTCCTGAGGGATGAAAATGAAATTTTTTCAGAGATATATGGTACCAAACAAGGCAAGAAGGAGACTGTGTGGGCCTACAGTTGTTGACTGAAGGAGTTAGTCAGAAAAATAGAGAGTCAGCTAGCGGATGGTCTAAAGAAAAGATGGTTCATGGAGGATCTAAAATCAAACCTATGGAGGAAAATGATGATAGTTCCCCAACCTCATATGAAGATGCCTATAACCAGGCGATGAACTTGGAGAGCGAACAAAAGACCTCTAAGAAGAAAAGAAGAAAGTCTTCTTCTGACGACGATGACACTTCCAAAGAAGAAAGAAGCTGTGATGAGGGATTGAAGAAGAAGGTCAAGACACTCCAAAAAGATATGGAGAGAATGTTAAAAGTATTCAAGATAATGAAGGGGGTATGAGTAGAGAAGATGAAGTATGGTGTACAGACTGCAAGGAGAATGGCCACACCAAAGCCTCCTGTCCAAAAAAATCATTTTATGATATCCACCAAGTTATAGGTCACTCCATCAAGGAGTGCTTGTATAACATGAAGTCACGAAGTGCACAAGTATTGTTCATAGAATAGGCCACAACGTCCGCACCAACAGGCACCTCCCAACAAGAAAACACCACGGAGTCAGCCAGAGGCTACTGGGATAATAGCCATGTGGGAAATAATAACAATAATAATAACTAAAGCCGCGTCCAATATGATGCCAAAGGGAGACCTATTATCCAATGTAGGGCCTGTAGCCAATGGGGGCACTTCACTCGGGACTGAAAATCCGAGGGTGCTTCCCCACAACACTTGTATAAATGGTGTGTCCTCGGTGACCTCGACGATGCACACTATCTAAAAGGAGTAAAATTTATAGACATTGATAATACTATGCTCGTACTTACAAGGGGCCAAGAAAAGAAGGCCACATATCTAGATCCCCTTATGGAGATGGAGAGGGAATGTGACACAAAAGCAGTAATTGAGAAGGAGATGGCCGCACAACTTAAAAGCACCCAGGAAGCTACCGACACCTCATGCACGACAGTAGAGGAAAACATCTTAAGGTAGGTATTGCAAAAGGAGGTGCCGATAAAAATCCAAGACCTCCTAGAAACCATACCTCAATTAGAGATGACTATCCTTAACACGACACCATCACAACCTCGTCAGGTACCCAAAACTTCTCTAATTCTTACCGCAGATCCTATGTTGCTAGCTATGAATAGTGGGTGTCACCTAGCGGTGGTGGAGATGGGTATCCATAGCACCACTCTCATAGACACCATTGTAGATGGAGGGTCCAGAGTAAATGTACTTTCAGAGGAGACATGGAAGAAATTGGGCAAGCCAACATTGTGGCCCCAACCTTCAACTTATTGGGTGCCAACCAGAATGACATCAAACCCATCAGAACCCTCATGGATCAATGTGTGATGATTGGGACACAGCCCTTTATACTTGACTTTGTGGTGATCCCACTAAAGAAAAAGGGGTATGATGCTATTTTGGGACAAGGGTGGCTCACCTTGGCGAAGGTGAACCACAACTAGAAGTGGAACACACTCACCATGGAGACTGCCAGGAGGAAGTATGTGATTGATCTCCACACACAAATAGTGAGCGAGGAGTTAGCATCTTCAGACTCAGAATCTAAAGGAGAGCAATTGGGAGAAGAAGGAGGGAAAAGAAGAATGGAGCCCAATGACGAAGGGGTGTTGGAGCTGGAAGAATGTTTTGGGGATGATGGAGATTCAATGAATGGCCTATTTTATTGGAAATTGGAAGATTATGAGTTCTTCACACCATCTTGTAACATGTTAAGCATTAGGGAGGAGGAAGCCACCCTCGCATACCAAGAGGTAAAATCAAAGGGGAAAAACCTTGATGACGATGCTCATTTTGGTGATGGTTAGAGCCTCATGGTTGCAGCCTTCAAAATATTTATTCTTCTTCTTCTTATGTACGGGGCAGCGATGGTGGTCCCTATAGAATTTATGGTTTCTATCTTTTGGATCACCATAAAAAAAAATCGAAGGACAAAGTTTGAGAAGTTGGCTACGACGGGGCCATCCAGCTATGGAATCTTGACACACAGGAGATAGAGGCCATTAGCAGTTCCAAATCAAAACCTCACCCAGAGGGGATGGAAAAAGAAACCCAAAGGATGGATAAAGCACCCAAGGGTATGGAAGTGGACCCAAGAAACCTGAGAGGTTTGATGAACGACAGGAGAGGCACCTAAAAGGTAATTAGATTTAGTAATTAAAAAAAAATTTAAAGTTTACATACAGTCGGCGAAGTAAAATAACTCCAAAAGGCGACCGTACGATAGAAGACCATAGGGCCACAAAAACTCAAAGGCAATTTTTTTTTATAAAAAAGGAAGCCACGATTAAGCATACCATATGACAAGTGATAAAAGAAATACCTCATAGTGTGGTACAGGCTGGAGGAGTAGACAGGAGAAAAAAGTGAAGGTTGTATGCCCGTACGGACTTGAGTTCATGGAAAAACTTAGCTTTATTACATCATAGCCATACGGAGATTGGAGAGAAAGAGAAGGGGTCAAATGTGAAAGGTTGTATGACAAAAGGCAGTATAGACAGTGCAACCAAAAATTTGTATGAATGAGAAGAAACATGTCGTATGGATGGGAAGAAACACTAAGAGTTTAGTGAACCCGTACAACAACAAGATGAGTTGTAGGTAGCAGGTGGCGTGGCTGATCTATACAATCCATGTGAGAAAAAATAATGATGACAAATAAATAATAGTGAATATCATATGGCACTGGAGAGAAGGACATAAGCAGGTAGTGAAGAAAGCATAGTTATTGGCCATTTGCACAGGCACCTTAAGAGAGTATGGTGTCAGACGAAAATCATGAAAATGGTGTGCACTAGGGAATTTTGTGTGGGTTTGAAGGTACTTAAATGGTGTGTCCCAAGACCCCGCCAGGGTGTTGCCCCTCAACCCTGCTTGGGGTGTTTCCCCCAGACCCCCATTTTTTTTTGAGGCACACTACAACATAGAGTTTGGGGTACCACCAACATCAGGGTAAGCATTGGGTTTGTTCCGCTCAGCGATAAAGAAGTTTGAAGCTAAGCGTTGGAGGGGAATCCATAAGCCACTGGTGGAGATGGATTTGGAGTTTGTGAACAAATAATGTTGAGTAGATGAGACCCAGAGATGCTACAGACATTGATTGTTCGCGTGCCAATGGTGGCAAGAGAGGTAGCAGGGTACTACACTTTAAGGAGTATGTCTTGGCTGGAAATGAGGCTGCCATGATGGAGGTATAGAGAGATCAGAGGAGCTGACCACTAGGTTGGAGGTGTATGCACCCTAAAATGGTTGCCTAGACTATGGTCCCCCATTTATCAATTTATCATTTTATCAAATTTCGTGAATCAATGTTTTGCAACATTTTTGATTCAAATCAATTTCCTTGATCAAATCATAATTAATTGAATTATTTCAATATTTCCTAAGGTTTTATCATTTCATCAATTATCTTATTTAATTAAAAGAAAAGAATTACTTTTTATTAAATAAAATAATCTTCTTTAATTAAAATTCCTTTTTAATTAAATAATCTTATCTTATTAAATTAAAATCTCTCTTAATTAAATAATATTATCTCATTTAATTAAAATATCCCTTTTAATTAAATAAAACCCCCACTTAAATCCCTCTTTGTTGAAAAAGGAAATAAATTAAATAAAATTAAATAAAGTTCTTTTTCTACACATCTTCCTAAGTGGTGGGCTTTTTGCCTCTGAATCATAGCCTTTGATTTTGCCTCTTAATCTCCACCATCCATTGTTCTTTAAAAGGAAACCTCTCCTTCTCATTTGATAATCAAGATTTTATGCTATTGTTATGCTGCAGGTTTGGAGAGCAATTTTGGAGGAGAATTTGAGCACTTGAGCTTGGATATTGCAACTTCTCTCTTCTTGTCTTCTTCTTTCATGCCCCATGGCAATCCATTTAGATTAATTTTGCACTTTAATGTTAGATTAGATTCATGTTTCCTTTCATAGATTAATCTTACATTTGTATTTCCTTTCATAGAATAATCATGCATTGTTATCATTTAGATTAATTTCCTTTCATGCATTGCAATCATATAGAATAGTTTTCATTTTATTGCATATTGGATGATCATGGGGACTTGCATCCTTTCTTTTTCTCTTTGAATCTCCCATTTCATGGTGTACTTGTAGGGGCACAACTAGGTCAATCTAAGGGCCTCCATTACAAACCCTTGCACTCCATGGATAGAGAGCTATGAGTCAATATTTGAGGCCTAATTCTTGAGAAACCTTGAATACAATGACTCATAGAAGTGTGACAAATTTTTAGCACAAATTTTTGGCACCCACCGTGGGGCAGATCTAGCCTCATCTTTTATTTTTCTTGCAAAATCAGATTTTTCCGTCCGTACGGCTCTGTGACAAAAATTCATGCGATGTTTTGCTTAAACCAGCGCAAAGTTTTTCCTTCCTGTGCACAATTTTGTGTGATACGCAGAGTTTCTTCATGTGGTATTGTGCAAATTTTTGTGCAAACTCTGACACCAGTCACAGATCTGATATTAATTATTTTTTTTTGCATTTTTTTGTTGTTTGTGCGAATCTTCACGTGACACTCTGTGAATCTTTGCGCGACACTCAGTGAATCTTTGTGCAACACTGTGTGAATCTTCATGTGGCCTATGCTGAATCTTTATGCGAGATTTCACACCAGATATCTTTATTTCATTGTTGTTTTATATATCTCTGATTTCTAACCACTAATGTTTACTTTTTTTTATGGTTTCTGATTTGTTGTTGTTGTGGCTGATTTAGACTTGTGTGGATAAGCAACAAAACGATTACATTTCTTTGGAATTGAGGTATTTTGTTACATCTCTATAAAATTTGGATTTTGGAAATAAAAATGAACCTCTCATGTGTTTAGCTTGAGTGTTTCTTGCTTTCATAGATCACATTTCCAATTGGTTCTCTAAAAATGGACATAGATTTGCTTTCTTGCATATATGTTTTACATAGTAATTAGGCCCTATGAACACTATTTGTGGCAATCTTGAGAGAGTGGGATTAATTTTATTGTATTACATGTGAAGCTCTTCTTGACGATAGATCCCCTTGTAGGTAGGGAAGGATTTGTTATTATCTAAAACTTGGTTTTGTCTTCAACTTTTGATGGTACTTTATCTTTTGAGATTGGTGGTCATTGTTGTTGATACATGAAACTTGGGTGAGGTGATTTAAAATTAGTGGGTAAATTAATCTTGTTTTCTATATCTGGGTGAGGTGAAGAGGCTAGAGGATTATTCTCTTTTCCCTTTTGGGAGAATCACAAACTTGGAACCCTTGAATCCGAATCAAGTACCTATGTGGTTCATATTGCGAGTCTTTGTTGTTAGAGAGGGTTAACCGTAGTGGAAACTCCCTTTATTGGGTAAACCACATGGACAGAACCTCTAGCGATAATAGTCATTTCTACCATGGTAGCAACAACTGCTATATAAATATCCTTGTGGAAGAAATATCCACGGGTGTAGTTTCTTGTTGGGTTGTCAGATCTCCTCAGCAACTGCTGATTGATTAAATTTTTGGTTTGTGTCAAAACCTCGGTGTGCCAGGATTGGATTTCACCCACTTGAGATTACAAAAGTTGCAGAGTCAAACCATTACTACGAACCATAGTGCAACCAACTTTTTCTTTTCTAGGACTATGTGCGTGATTGGAAAACCTTTTGAGAACATACACAAGTAAGATCTTCATGGAGTAGAATACTATGTCACTGTTCTTGTTCATGCGCAAGGTTGCTTTGTCCCTTGCTCATTGTTTGAAAACAAATGTTTGCTTCAACTCCCTGATTTCTATTCTACGTGCCTGATTCATGAGAAAAATATGTTAATGCATCTAGTTGGTCAATTTAAAATGAACAAAACTGAGTTCTTTGTCCTTCCTGTTAGAATCTCGCATGAGAAAAATGTTTCTTTGTGCGGCCCTGTATCCTTCTTCGCATGATACTATGAGAATAATCGAGCGATATCATTCCTATTGCTGTTAAATTTGTTGTCATTCTGTCACACCAGTCTATTGTTTCCTCGCGGGAGACTTCAAAAGTTCGTGCGGTCCTGTGAGAATCCTCGTGCGAAAAAGCACTTCGTCGCGCGAAGCTGTATCCTGTTTGCCTAAACAGTGTGTTGAAAAATTCAATAGATCTCCCCAAAAGTGCTATGACATGTTGGTCAACATCCAAATGAATGTAAATGGTATCAAGTTGCACAAAATGACTCTTGCTCTTCTTTCTTCCAGATCTCCCATGTCTTCCTAATCTTCCATTTCCATCCTTTCTCTTCTTCCTCCCATGCTTGATTCCTCCTCTTCCAGAACCATGAATTTCAACTATCTTGTTATGGAACCTCTCTTGAGAATAGATGATCTCAAACTCATTTCTCAATTCGAAGAGTGGTATTCCTCTAAAAATTTCATGGGTGATAAATTTGGGACAAAAATAAAAAATAAAATTGATTGAATCAAATGCCTTTGCTAGGATCATACTCATGATCTTGTCACAACCTCCTTCTTCCAAACATCTTTCATCTTCTTAGTCTTCTCATCTTTCCTCATCATCCAAGCCTTCTTCCTCTACTACGTCTTCACTTTCCTCTTCTCCATGATCTCATTCTTCTTCTACCTCTCCCAAGAGTCATACTTCTCTTTTCAAGACATACCATAATGAGAAACGTGATAATCCTTGTGATACCTCTTCGACGAAGAGTGAAACACCCATTTTTTATGACTATGATAACTCTAATGACTATGATGATGGATAATATAGTGATACCTATGACACCTCTATTCCTGAAAATCCTCCTAGTCATGTGCTTGTTCTTACTAGTAATGGGTGTTCACATTGGATAGATTGTGATGGTGATCCATATGATTCTGATTCTGAAAGAGACTTTGATGATTTTTGTGATAAATACCTGGATGATACATATAATTCTATTGCAGAAGAGAAAGCTTTCCATGCTGATTATAAATGTAAATACTATAAGAATGTCTCCTCTAAGACCTCTCATGCTAACAATAAAGATTACACTCTTAGGAAACATCATGTTAATGATAAACCTTTGTTTTTTGATGATTCCCTTTTATCCTCTACTTCTTCCAATACCCATACATCTCCTAAATTTTCCAATCTTTCCAAATCTTTCACAAATCCTTCATCCAACAAAGGTCCTAATGCTTTTCATGCAATTTCCTATAGTTGTCCACAAGGGCTACCTCTTAAAGAAACTCAAGCTAACCTTCACTTGGTTGCAAATACTTTCAATAATTCTAAACCTAAAGAGCCTAAGCCTTTATATGCTATAATGCCTACTTTAGCTAATCCTTCCCCATCTCTTCCCAAGTCTCCCATACAATTCCAACATGCTTCCTTGTCCTTAGAAGTGGCTCCATGTCCAGAGGACTCTAAAAATGATAAAGAAAAGAACATAAAGAAAGATCAAGATCAAGAAACCTCCATGTCATCCATTCCTTTTCATGATGTCTCTTATCTTTTTCATGGTTCATTTGATTCTGCACGCCCTTTCTCATTCATTCCATAATGTCTTAAGTCTTCTCCTAAGAAAGCTCAAGTTACTACTTATACCATTGAGCTTATTGACAATCAAAATAACCTTACCCCACATACGCTTTCCAAAGGTGATACTTTCGTTAAGGTTATTAAAAATGGTGTTGTTACTTCCAATATTAAGCCTATTAAAAATCAAGAGTAATATTACGCACTTATGCTATCCAAAGATCCTTGTCAAGATCAAAGTCTTCCATCTTCTTGTTCTACCACTCCATGTTTGCTTCCACTTTCTACTCTTCCTAAGTCATTTGAAGCTTCAAACAATCCTATCAAAGAAGGTGCTCCTATTCAAGATGTTCATGATCCTATTGAAAATCCTAATTCTCACTCTAAAGCTATTGATGTCCTTGGTTGTCATATACATGTCAATGAACTTATTGATTATCCTTTTGGGTCTTCCACGTCCATCCTTGGACCTCCTCCACCAATACTATGGGCTTCACGTTTTCCTTCCATCTTGGGTCCTTATGTCTCTTCACTTTCCCCTCCTAACCCTCTTAATTCGTCATCCATCTTGGGTCCTTACATCCCTCCATATCCTATCTTTCCTCAAGATCAACATATATGCATACCCTTGAATCCTTTTCATCCATCCACCCATCTAAACCAGTCATATTATTTTTCTTCCTCCAGAAGCCCCAAGTCTTTTGGAAGAAACTTGAATGTTCAATACAAGAAAAATAAGCATTACAAGAATCCATCTAAAAAAGGATATCACCATGTCTCCTCTAATCGACATGGGGGCATAAATTCAAAATAGATATCTAAGAAGAAAACTACAAGACAAGTATGGGTTCCAAAATCCATCATTGAAGATATTCTCTCTAAATCATCAAAAAGAAATGAAAAGCCTATGACTATATGGATTCCAAAGTTTCTCTTGAAAGAGTCTCATGTTGAGCAACAAGTGAATTTGACATTCAAGCTTTCAAAGGCTTCCACTTCATCTTCTTCCAAAAACATTCTTTCATTCCATGTTCCTAAACCACAACCTCTGCTATCCATTCACCATATTCCTTCACATATTCCTTCATTCACATTTCCTCCATCCTCTCACCAACCTTCAAGGTGTGTATTGACGTTGATCTTTCCTTCCTTTCCATCTACCCTTTCACAATCCTTCCATTCACTATCCTTCTACCCTCAATCATTTTTCCTCATTTGTCTATTCCTCCTATCTTCCAACCTCACTTGCTTTGCATAAAACCTTATCCTCCATTTTCTCTTTCATATTCCTTTCCCTATCAGCATCTTTGAGCATATCATTTTGAATCCTTGGCATATCATGGTTTATCCTTTCAAGGAGAATTATCTAAAAAGCTTTCCTTCTTCCAAAAAATTCAATATATATATAAGCAAAAAAATAAAAAATAAAAAGAAATAATTTCATCTTATGGTGAAAACCACTCTCTTGTGGTGCCTTGGATAGGTACCGTGATGAAAACCTGACAATTAGGCATCATGCGTAGTTTTTCTACATCTTTCATCCATTCTGTATTCTCTCTTTGATCTTAACAATGTTGATCTATACATGAACATTTTGGCTATCTTGTGAGCTATTTTACGATGATCTTGCTTTCTTTCCTTTTATTTTTAGCCTTCATGTCTATCTTCCTCCATTCATTTTCACATATCGCTATCCTTTTCCCCTTTGGACTTGATCTTAAAAAAAAAAGTAAAACACGGTGCTATGAAGCCTCTTGACATGTCTACTCCTTTGGACTGCATCCTTTCCTGCTCTTGCATTACACTTTTGTGAATTATCCTATGCTGGCCTTTCATTCTTGTCCAAATGTGCTTTACATGATGTTTCTTTTTTTTTCTCTAGCTTGGGTACTCTTGAAGAGTTTGCCTTTGAGGATTTCTTCCCTTCATTCTCCTTCATTCTCCTTCATTCTCTTGTCTTCCATCTCTTCCACCAGCTTGTTAATCCCTCCTATCCTCCACCTTCCTAAAACATTGGGACTGCGCGATGTGATCTTGCTTGGGAGTTTGATGCTCATTCTGTCTGGGGGCATCCTCTGTACATAATTATTGATCCTGAAAAAATCCAAAAAATGATATATAGTCAAAATAATTCTAAAAATTGGAAAATGTCCTAAAAAAATGATCATCTTAGTGAAAACCTAGCAATAGGCGCTTTGATGTATCTCCAAAAATATTATATATTCCAAAAATATAAAAAAAATATAAAAAATATAAAAATATAAAAAAATAGAAAAAGTGCCTTGGTGAAAACCTGGAAATAGGCGCCTTGGTAGCAAAAATTCAATTTTTTTTTATAAAAAGTCCTAAAAAAAAAGAAGAAAAAAATGAAAAAAAAGTGAAAGAGAAAAAATTGTAATAAAATCCAAGTGGTGAAAACCTGGAAATGGGCGCTACTTGAGGCCTTTGCACCCTTGTTTCTTAGCACATGTCCTCGACACTTAGCCTTTATCCATCATACCTTTTCCTTGTTGCCTTGGATTGGAAATGGTCTTTGTCTTTGTCTAGGGGGCATAACTCTGTTAGCTTTGGTCTCTTGGATGCATTTTTCTTTAGGACGCCTCACAAATGGGGTTTTTCAACACCACCTCAACTATATTTTTCAATACAACCCTTGATATTGAGTGTTTTTCAACACTTATCAGTTTGGTCTTACCCAATTTTTTCTTGTTATCTTACCTGCTTGCAAGCATTCAATCCTTATCCCTGGAACTTAGTATCAGTTAACACACTTAATTTTTTAAACGCAACACTTAATGCTTGAGCTATGTCATGATCTTTTCTTTGTGTGCTGACTATTATTGATTTTCGTTGAGTGTCCTTGTCTAATAAGTCTCTTCGTGATGTATAGAAAGAGGACTTGGGGCATGGACCATGTTTTTATTTTCTTCCTGCTTTATGCTTCATTGTTTTTACACAACCGTTCTGCTAGTCATCCAGGCATCTATGCCTTGATGTGAGTGTGGTTTTTCTATATTAAATTGGGTAAGCTAACATCACAGTCATCTTGACGTTTATGTCTTTGATGCTTATGTTAGAATCTTTCCACATTCCAATCTGATATAAATCAAATTCATATCTTCATAGTTGCGCTTGTGACTAGTGATGACTATGTAATTTTCCGATGTCCGTTAATAATGGCCCAATGATGAAAATAAGTTCCTTAACATTCTCGAATGAATGATGAACACAAAGTCCTATGTTACAGTTCCTCTATTGCAAGTACACCTTTGCATTTTCATGTAGCTTGCATTGTTAGACCTCATGTTAGTTTGCATTTTAGGCTGCATTATGAGTTTGAGAGGGTTTCCTTCATCTTTCTTGTGGACTTTTAATCAACTGTGATCACGTTCTGATCTTCATTTCCTTATCTTCTTTTTCGATCTCAATCAAAATTTTCTATCTTAAATAGTTGATTGATTTTGGGGCATTCTCTTTCTTAAGGCAAATTATCTTTCTTCTCTCCATTTATTTCCACCTCTTCCAAACACCTATCTTTCGTTCGCTTTCACCCCACTTCTTTTCTTCTAATTCAACCTTGGGGCATAATCTTTTGTGCTTGATGATCTACCTTGGTTCTGTGACCCTTATATCTTTCATCTTACATCAAGAACCTTATAATTAGTTTGATTTGATCAAATTTATCAAATTGTTTTTTCTCCTCTATCTCATTTTGATTTTGATCTCGAGGGGGTAGTACGTATCAAACTTCAATCCTTGATTCAACTTTATCAATCCTATTAAACACTCTGCTTGGGGAAACCTTGCTTGAGATTCTTATCTTTGACATGTCAATTACCTATTTACAGGGGTGTTGATGCTGTCTTTTTCAATCCACTTATCTTTGTCCTGATGTGTTCCCATAAAGATGACATGTCTGGGTTGTTTTGTGATCTCAAATTGATCTCACACTTCAACTGCATTCTTTGACTACATGTGTTGCCATAAATATCACACATTAGTCAAAGAGGGGCAAATGTATGCACCCTAAAATGGTCGCCTAGACTATGGGCCCCCATTTATCAATTTATCATTTTATCAAATTTCTTGAATAAAAGCTTTGCAACATTTTCAATTCAAATCAATTTCCTTGATCAAATCATAATTAATTCAATTATTTCAATATTTCCTAAGGTTTGATCATTTTATCTATTATCTTATTTAATTAAAAGAAAATAATTTATTTTTATTAAATAAAATAATCTTATTTAATTAAAATTCCTTTTTAATTAAATAATCTTATCTTATTTAATTATAATCTCTCTTAATTAAATAATATTATCTTATTTAATAAAAATATCCCTTTTAATTAAATTAAATAATGTTATTTAATTAAAAGAAAAACCATCTTTTAATTAAATAAAACCCCCACTAAAATCCCTCTTTGTTGAAAAAACAAATAAATTAAATAAAAATATATAATGTTCTTTTTCTACACATCTTCCTAAGTGGTGGACTTTTTGCCTCTTAATCATAGCCTTTGATTTTGCCTCTTAATCTCCACCGTCCATTGTTCTTAAAAAGGAAACATCTCATTCTCATTTGGTAATCAAGATTTTATGCTATTGTTATGCTGCAGGTCTGGAGAGCAATTTTGGAGGAGAATTTGAGAACTTGAGCTTGGATATTGCAACTTCTATCTTCTTGTCTTCTTCTTTCATGCCCCATGGCAATCTATTTAGATTAATTTTGCACTTTCATGTTAGATTAGATTCATGTTTCCTTTCATAGATTAATCTTGCATTTGTATTTCCTTTCATAGAATAATCATGCATTGTTATCATTTAGATTAATTTCTTTTCATGCATTGCAATCATATAGAATAGTTTTTATTTTATTGTATATTGGATGATCATGGACACTAGCATCCTTTCTTTTTCTCTTTGAATCTCCCATTTCATAGTGTACTTGCAGGGGCACAACTAGGTCAATTTGAGGGCCTCCGTTACAAACCCTTGCACTCCATGGATAGAGAGCTATGAGTCGATATTTGAGGCCTCATTCTTAAGCAACCTTTAAGGTAATGACTCATAGAAGTGTGACACATTTTTAGCACACATGAGGTAGTAGTGAAAGAATTGGCTTAGTGTACCCAGTTGTTGGGTGTGGAGAAGGCGACTATTGAGGATGGAGGCAATATCATTTGCAGCACTTGGTTGAGGCTTAGACTGAGAAGCATGTTTTGATTCTTTGTTGTAGTGGTTCCTCATTCCTATTTTGTTTTGGTCCCAGAAATTTTGTTGTCGTCCAGAGATAACTTTTCTTTAGGGGGGATGATGTTAGCCATAGCACTTACTTTATGTTGTGTTAGTTATATTATGTGTACCCAACGGTACTTAGTTACTACTGGACGACGGTTGGGAATCGGTGGTGAGGTTTGGTCACAACCCTTCAAGTTTTATATAAGCAATGTACTTGCTCTTTGGAGAGGATATAGGAGAGTGACTATTGTAAATGTACTCAAGTTACGAATGATTAATAAAGATTATGGTATTCTCTGATCTATCTTGTGTATTTGCATTTATGTACAACGTCTATGCATCATTAAACTAGGTTACCCCAGCGGGTAAACAATGTTGTTTCCTAGTCCTTCAAAGATAGGGTTTTACAAATTATTACAAATTGTTCTCTTTGATGTATTAGGCCATTGGCTTTAAACAAAATAATATCTTTTGAAAAGGAAAAAACATATATATGATTTACAATGATCATCTCTTTGAAACAAAAAATAAACATTAAAACATACTGACCACTTCAATCCTGTCTCGAAAAGAAAACTGTGTGCATATATATTCTACATTGTTAATGTCTTTTGAAATTTCATCAATATTGACTAGAGTGTATAGAAATCAGGGTACACATTTTTCAATGTTGTTGTCACACTAGTAATGAGTATATCAAGGTAGACATTTGTCAATGTTGTTGTCACACTAGTAATGAGTATTTAAACTCATGCCCAAGCTAAGCAATATGATCACCCTTTTCTTGAGTGATCTCAAAAATAAGGATAACATAATATAAAGTTGTTTACATCTTCCTTATATGTGTTATTTCACCATATATATATATATATA
>MU226169.1:1195174-1205860 GCA_018584345.1 Thuja plicata
AGAATTCTGCCAGTGAGGAAACATGCCAACAGGATTGGTTCCACACATTCCACCAAGAGTGCCAAATATGTCTAGTGAAAGAGCATTGGAAAAAGAGATGAGAGATATTTTCTTCACTAGTCTGGCAAAGAACACACATTGAGGGTCCATGGAAGCCACGCTTGCATAAATTATCCCATGTAAGGCACCGACTATGGATCACCAACCACATAAAAAAATTACATTTGGGCCAAGAAAACTTGTACCAGACTTGCTTCCACCAAGGCACCTGGATGTCCCCCAATGTCTGCCGAAGAAGCTCAGCATGTCCTGCAGACACTGAAAATTTCCCAGAAAAATCCTCGCTCTCCCAAGCAAGAACATCATTACCAACCAAAGTAGTACACTCATGAGACTGCAAAATTTGAAACAAATCCTTCCTATTCTCCTCAGATCCTCCTGGAGGCCATTCAGAAGGGTGTTTCCAACGAAAGGAAGGAGCGAAACCTCTAACACCCCCTATCTTATAAAAATCAACTGTGTCCCAACCAGCAGCACTAAAATTTTGATAGAGGGCATGGAGCTGTGGATGAGTGGAAAGGATAGGAGGGTTACCATCCCAAGAGTCAAGCCAAAATAAGGCTTGTGATCCTGAATGACAAATCCAAAAGAGACCATCTTTAACCAACTGAGCTCCAAACTTTAGCGTATTCCAAATCATGGATCCTCTCCCTTCCAAAGGAAAGTGGTGAACTTCAACCACATCAATACCTAGAAAATACTTATGAGTGAGAATATAGGCCCAAAGTTGATGCTGGTTAATACACCAATGCCAATAAAGCTTTGCAGCGAGAACTTGTCCATTTAAAATAGCTGATCATAGGCCAAGGCCACCCTCCTTCTGAGGTCTACACACTGTTTCCCATTTAACCAAACTCCATTTATAAGTTGAAAGGTTCCCACTCCAAAGGAATTGACGAGACAGAGCATCAAATTCTCGAAGAAAATACATAGGAGCAGCCTGAACAAAACACCTATAAATAGGAAGGGCTTGAATAACTGACTTTAACAGAGTCAGGTGAGCAACAGTTGATAGCCAATGATGAGTCCAATGGTTAACCTTTTGTCATAGCTTATCAAGCAAAACTTGCCAAGAAGATCTAGGATGTCTACCAATAGTAAGAGGAATACCCAAATAAACAAAGGGAAGAGACCCAATCTAAAACCTCAAAATAGCAGCAACACGCCTCTGAATAGCCTCGGGAGTATTGAAGCAAAAAATGGAGGATTTGTTCTCATTAACTTTCTTACCTGAAGCTGCAAGATACACATCCAAAGCATACCTAAAAGAAGTATCTTCCTGAAGACGGGCATGTCCCATAAATGAAGTATCATCCACAAATTGAAGATGTGAAAGAGGAGGCAAGAGAGCACCCCATTTCCACCCATGAATCAAACCCTGGTGAGAACGAAGCTTAAGAAAGCAGCCCAAACCCTATACTAGAATGATAAAGAGGTAAGGAAAAATAGGGTCCCCTTGGCGAAGTCCTCTAGAGGCACCAAAGGGCTCTGAAGGAACACCATTCACAAGAATGGAAAAAGAAGCTGAAGAAACACAACTCATAATCCAATTCACCCACTATTGGCAGAAACCAAAGGCCAAGAGGATCTTTTGGAGAAAACTCCATTTGACTCTGTCATAAGCCTTAGCCATATCCAACTTAATGAACATAGCTCTCTCTTTTGATGTATGCATAGAGTGAATAAATTCAGAAGCAATAACAATACCATTAATAATTTTCTTACCAGCCACAAAACCGCCTTGTTCCTCCGAAATCACAACTGGAAGGCACATCTTGAGTCTTTTAGCAATCAATTTGGTGACAATTTTGTACACAACATTAAAAAGAGCAATGGGACAGAAGGAGTCAATATTTTCAGCACCTTGTTTCTTGGGGATAAGAGTCAATAAAGTGGAGTTCAATGCACGAAGCATTTGCTTATTCTGAAGGGATTCCTTAACCACCTCCAAGAGATCCATATTAATAATTTCCCAAAATTCCTAAAATAATTCCACAGGGAAGCGATCTGGGCCTGGAGCTTTACCTTTATTCATCTGAAACACAACCTCTTCAAGTTTTGACATCAAAATTGGATGAATAAGAGAATCATTCATTGCGTTGGTGATAATAGAGGGAATGCAAGAAAGTATCAAGTTCTCCTCCTTAGTTGCAGGCCAAGAATCTTCAGCAAAAAGGGTAGAATAAAATTGAAGGGCTTCCTTGGTCATAGTAGACTAAGAGGACATTTTTAGTCCTTCTGCTGTAACAATCTGAAGAAATATACCCTTTTTTATGATGAGCTTGAACAGAATGATGAAAAAAAGTAGTATTTCTATCTCCTTCCTGTAGCCAGTCAATGCAAGCCTTTTGTTTCTAGTAAATCTCTTCCCGAAGTTCCCATTCTTCCACATCCTACATAGCCTAGGATTCTGCCCTGCCAAGAGCCTCTGTAAGCCCAGAGTCCTTGATTTGGCAAGTAATAATTGCAAGATGATCTAGAGCATTCCTCTTTCTAGACTGAAGGTTTCCAAAGCAAGAGGTATTCCATCTCTTAAGATGATATTTGAGATATTTAAGTTTCTTCTCAAAGACAAACATAGCCATGCCATAAGCTGGGCCACCCTCTCTCCACCACTTAGCCACCAAATCATAAAGGGACGAGTCTCGGAGCCACATAAGCTGGAATCTAAAAGAAGGGTTCTTAGGGAGTGCAACAAGAGAAGAAGAGAACTTAATTGTCCAATGATCAGAACCTCTCCAATCAAGAATTTCAGAACTCATAATCAAGCCACCTCCAACCCAATAACAAGAAACAAGAAAACTATCCAAATGTTCTGAGATAGCTTCCTGACCACTCCATCTATTTTTCCAAGTGAAAACCCCATTTGAAGGCTTAACATCAATAACAAAAAGAACATCCACCTGGGCTTGAAAAAGATCAGAAGCAGGGCCAGGCCTAGGCCAACCTCCTCTTTTCTCCTCAAGACTTAAAATAGAATTAAAATCACCTCCTAAAATCCAAGGAAAATAAGGAGCACAAGAATGTACATACCTAATGTGATCCCAGATATGAATCTTCCCACAAATGTCAATAAGGGCATAAACATTTGTCACAAGAATAGTCTCACCAGAGTCCAAGGCAGTAGCCACCATAGAGATTGAGTAGTGAATAGAAATTCACCAATGAGGAGAAATCTTTCGAGGGTCCCAGAACAAAGCCAAACCTCTAGAATTCCCTTGTGAATTAATACTTTGACAATGACCAGCGTACCAAATGCATGGAGCATACTGATGCATAACCTCAACAGAAACCTTAGTCTCTTGAACACAAAAGACATCTGGAGAATGAATTGTAATCAAATCATGAATAGCTTTTTGATGACAGGTGTTATTCAAACCCCTCACATTCCAAGAGAGAATGATCATGGAGGGGTTTGAGAAAAGTGAGCATCAATAGGTTTAACAAACCCAGATTCCACCAACAGATCTCCAGTCATTTTTATCTTCTCAAGGTCCGTCTTCCACCCTTTTAAGGAGCTATCAGCAGGACTTTTCTTAAGGGGTCGTTGTTGCACTCCCAATCTGTGAGATGAACCCTTATTTTGAGATGAAACTAAAACTTCTTTAGCTAAATCTTCCAAAATAATGTCATCCTCTATGGAATTATTTAAAGTCACCTAAGCCACTTGTTGTCCCTAAATATCCTGAATTGGTTCTTGTTCAAGAACTGGTACAACCTCCATACTGACCCCAACACAATTAGAAGTGACCACATGTGGGACTCCTTCTTCCAAAGCTAAATTCTCCAGCACCTCAAACCTGTTAAAGCTTCCATCTGTCTGTCTATCCTTGAATGTCCTCTTCTGACCTCATCCTCTAGCCTTAGTTTTAACTGGTACAAATCCTTCCTTGTCCTTTCCTTGAGGTTCATCCATCATGGGAGCTTTCCCTTTGTCATCTTTACCCAGAGGAGGAGGTTCCAAAGAGGGGGAATGAGCTTCCTTATGAACTTTAGGGCATTGTCGCAGGAGATGACCATACTCATGACAAAATCAACATCAAAAAGGTAGAGATTCATAATCTAACTACTTAATCCATGAAGAAGATCCCAAACAAATTTCCATGGAATCCGGTAGGGGATTATTCAGATCTATCTCAACAGAAATTTGGGCAAAAGAAATTACCTTTTTATCAAGGGTTTGTGTAGCAACCGTCGCAGGCTTTCCCAAGAGACTAGCAATTTTATGTAAGATATCTTCTCACCAAAACTCCAGGGGGAGGCAAGGAAGATGAACCCAAACAGGAACTCGAGAAGGCATCTCTTCAGCTGAGTTAAAACCCGCATGCCATGGTTTAATAAATAATCCAGCCTGAATATAAAAATATGGGCCACCTTCAAAAACTCTATTGTGATCTGCCATATTCGAGAAAATAACCATAAAATAGCTATTTGCTGCAAGCATAATTTCCATATCCCCTTCAATCTGCCAAGAACACTGGATCCAAGCTTCCAGAGTGGACAAAGGAATGTGAATGCCAAGAAACTTACAGATCAGACCATGTCTGCTCCAATATGAGACATCTTCTTCCACCAAATTAGGAGAAATAATCAAAACTGGGTGATCTTGGGTTCTAGGAAGACACCCATTAACCTTCTTCATTTTAGGATTAGCACTCGTATAAAATGTATCTGCTTCTTGTGCATGCATGCTTGAAGAGGAACCATTATGAGCCTTGTCCATGCAAGAAAGCTCCACAACTGATGCCATAGAAATCTCTGCCATGCAAAGATTGAAGCCAGGAAAAAAAAAAAAAAAACCAAAACAACTGCCAACAAACAGAAAAAATTCCCGCAGACACCAATTAGAAACAAAACCCACTGCAAAAAAATATAAAAACTACCCCGCTGCTGAAACACTTCCACAAATCCCACGCAAGAAAACTTGCAACCAAGCTAGGGCGCCTCCATCTTCTCACAACTCGGCCGTCTAGACCATTATCTTAGTCAGAGGTTTCTAGTTAATGGGAAGACCATTCCATAATTATGAGGGGGTTAGAAAGACATTGAATCTTTTTTGAGTCTTGGTGAAATGTGAGACACCATTGTTGAGCACCAAAAACCCGTCACTTCATGTGTCTTTTCATTTATTAAATGCTCTTTATTTTGGATTTCCTACTATGATCATCTAGTAATTATCATCTACTAATTATCCTCAGAAATGCCCCTTATTCATCTCTCCACTTTTGAGTTAATCATTGTTTTTATGTAACCAAGTAAAGAATATCTAGCATATATAGAGATTATTTTAAAAATGTAGCTCTAGTTTAAAACATGAATATAAATTCCCACCTACTATAACCTTTCAGATGGCGTGATTATAACATTTTTTAATTTTTAAAATCATCTTGTTGACATCATTACAGCTTGTTGAAAGACTTATTTGACTTAATTCATTGTATTAAATCGATCATATTTCCACAATCCATTGAATTTGAGTTTGAATTTCTGGTTTTGATTGTGTATGTTTTTAAGCATCAATGTTTCGGGTCACACTCAGTGATCCATCATCAGGATGTAAGAGTAGAGAGCAAAAAGGAAATGTAAAAATAAGATGCAGACTAGACCTCACTCAAAAGATAAAAGGAGGGCTGGGATGAGAAAAGAGGCACGAAAAACAAGAGGGAAGAAAAGACTAACTAAGAGAAAAAAGCAAAGAAATAATAATAATAATAATAATAATAATAACTACTCATTGTGTCATCTCCTTGAAGCATGCAGGTTGTTATTAACCCTTTATGAATCTTGGTTTATGATTTGTTTCCAAGTTTAATTTGACATCTATACTGTTATGTCCTGAAGTTTACTATATCATCATATCATATAGTAAACAACTAATCATCCATTTCCCTTTCTAGGATTTGTTATATGGTAGTCCCCTTCTAGGATTTACTATCAAAGTCTTCTACTTTATTATATCAAAAGATAATTACATCAAAGGCATTCCTTATTTGAAACAAACAATTTGACTTCTAAAATTGATGGTTAAAATTTGAGGATAAGAGGTGCACAATGATCAAAATGATCTTGTCCCTTCATTTTTCTATTCATTGTTATTTTATGTCATCCCAAATTTTTGTGTAGCTATCTTAAGCGGCCCTTTTTATCTCTACTACATTTTTGCAATTAGATGAGTACCTACGTACAATATTTTCCAATTCACATATAAACATGTTTTATCCTCTTCACGGGCACAATTTTTTTTTAATAAAAATCAATTGAATATATTTTGAGTTCACGATTTTTGATATTTTTGTTTTATTGTCCAAGGGGTTTAGCTTAGTTGGTTGAAGTAATGAATTCTCATTGTGGAGACCCTCATTCAAATCCGAAGAGGGACATATTTCTGGAATTCTAAGTGACTCTTGGTCTTCCATTGGTTTTATTTGTCTCATTGTAAAAAGGTGGATTTATAAGATGTGACTCTTGATCTTCCATAAGTTTGTAATGCTCGAATGAGAAAAGATACAAAACCAAAATTAGAACTGTTAGCAAAGATAGAAGGTTTAATATCAACATAACCATTATTATAAAAAATGGCCAAAAACCTTTCATGACATGGGGACAATTTGTTCTTCCAAACACTCAAACATACATTTGGACAAATTTAAGAAACAAAACAATTGGTAGAGATGAGCCATCATTGTGCACAACTTGACCAAGTAGATCATGTGGCTCCACAAATTGGTCCAAAAGAACAAAGAGAATCTTTGCATTAAAATACTCAATCAGAAAATGGAAATCCAACAAGATATCATCACAAAAATTGCATATAATTCCTACCCTAATCACAAAAAGAATCTTGGTGCAATATCCATCTTGCATTTGGTTAGTAATATCCATAAAATCCACCAATTTCAAAATAGCTAGAAATATTATACTAACCATTTAATCCTCAAAACAAAGAAAAGAGTGAAAAAAAGTATGTCTTGGCATTGCCAATTGCCAAGAATCCGTAAAAGCCACAAATTTGAAAAAAGATAGAAATAAAGGACTAGCCATTTAATGCTCAAAACAAAGAAAATAGTGAAAACAAGTATGTCTTAGCATTGCCAATTGCCAAGAATCCATAAAAGCCATGAATTTGAATATAGCCAGAAATAAAAGACTAACCATTTAATGCTCAAACAAGAGAAAAGGTTGAAAATAAGTATGGATTGGAATTGGAATTGCCAAGACCATGTCATGGTCTATGAGAAAGCCCATGTAAATTATCAAAAACCAAGAAGCCAATTTAGAACCAAACATTTTAGCATTGCCAATTATCATCCTTAAAATATTTTTAGTATGAGAGCATAGCGTATCAAAAACTATGTTGTGTTTTTCAAAATTGAATGGAGTTGGTCATGTGGCTGTCAAAAACAACGGGCAAGGAAATTTTGTGTTCCATAGTAAAGAGAGCACCAAAATAAATATAGTGCCAGAGAGATTTAACAAAATAGAGTCACCAAAAAATGATGAATTGAAGCTTTTTTAGAGATCATATAAATAGGAAATAAGAGCCACTAGGCATAGTGAGATAATAATGGTTGTATACTTAATTTTCTAGTCACAACACATTAAAACAAATCTGATGCTATGTTTAAATGTATGGCGATGAGCTAATGAGTTTGAGCTACATGGAATGAACTAGAAAGTGTCATCTATAAATCAAAATACATATATCGGTTAACTAGCATAGAAAATATTAAATGATACAACTGTAAATATTAAAGTTGAAAGTGGCATGAAAAATAGGAACATCATAAGGAAATATGATGAACAATCTAGAAAGCCTTGCGAAGAGGCAAGTAACAACATAAACCAAATGATACTCATGGTGAGAAGTACATCCAAATGGGCTGCCACATAGGCCAACCAATACCAAGTAATGATTACCATCTATTTAAAATAATAAATTAAAAAGAGATAATCTTTAATTGCCAAATAGAATGTTGGCCCACATATTAGGCCAATCCAAATGATAAAGAAATAACCAAATGAATTAATACTGAAGAAGATATTGTAAAGAATATATAATCATTCTATATTCTAAAAACTCGCCAAAAAATGTTTTGTTATCAGCAAATAACTAATTCTAAATCCCCAAAATAGGGTAGATCATAAACACAAATAGAGCTGGAGATATGCAAGCTTGTTTCTTGCTTCTATTAAACTGAAAATAACCTTTACAATAAGAAAGATGTAAACTACTATCTGAAAATAAACTAATGTCTGCAACTACAGACTACAAACTAAACTTGCAACATTTTGGGGTTGCATAGAAAATATCAGGAGCTTCTCAGAGCTCTCACAAAATGCTTGGAGCAATCACTGCTCAACAAGACAAAACACAAAGTTGCTGCTATAATTCTGATAAAAAATAGAGCACTACAAAAAAAAATTCTATTTGCTGCTCTAATTTCACAAACTCCGCTCTCAAATATGGAAACATTATTTTCCTTTTATAATTTGTTTTTTGTCCAAAAGTAGAATTAGATTTCAAAAATCTGATTTAAACTTATCTCTCAAAGTCTACATAAAATCTGAATTAAACTTATCTACAAAAGTCCGTCAAAAAAATTAGATTTAAACTTATCAGTCATAAATTTGAGAAGATGTCATAAAGACTTGGTGCAATCTGATTTGAAAATCCAACACTCCCCCTTTGCCTCAAGCCGACAAACATGATCATGCTTGATCCAAATTAATCATGCCCATATTTCTCCTTAGGCGCTCAAAACTTGCAATGCCCAATGGCTTGGTGAAAATGTATGCTAGCTTCTGCTCAGACCTGCAAAACTCCACTTTTATTTCACCATTCTCAACTAACTCTCTAATAAAATGATACCTAATTTCAATTTTCTTCCTTCTTCCATCAAATATAGGATGTTTACTCAAATCTATTGAGAAAATATTGTCACAAAATATTATGGTTTCATCCTCTTGTTCTTCCTTAAAATCTGCCAAGATTCTTCTCAACCAAATAGCTTGACATGTTGCTGCATTTTCTACTATATACTCAACCTTTGTTGTAGATTGAGAAACTATGGGTTTCTTCTTAAAAATCCATGAAATTACACCTAAACCATATGAAAAACATATCTGGAAGTGCTCTTCCTATCATCCAAACTTCCTGCCCAATCACTATTTGTATAACCAATTAGCCCAGAATAATTTTTTACAGTATAAAAAATACCATATCTTTTTGTGCCATTCACATACCTTAGGATTCTCTTTCCTTCTTTCCAATGGGATTCCTTTGGAGTTTCCATAAATCGGGAAATCAAACTTACTACATGCATTATGTCTAGTCTAGCTGCTGTCAAATACATCAAACTTCCAACCAAACTTTTATACAAGGTTAGATTCACATTGCTACTGGAATCTTTCTTTCTTAACTTTAGACCTACGATACTTGGTGTTGGGGAAGCCTTGCTACTCTGCATTCTAAATCTCTCCAAAATCTGATTTTCATATATTTTTTTAGAGATAAAAATACCATCATGCATTTTTTTTACTTCTATGCCTAGAAAATATCTAAAGAGGCCTAAGTCTGACATTTCAAACTTTCTTTTAATGGCCTCTTTAAAATGAGCAGTGAGGAAAGCATCATCCCTAGTAAAAATTAAATCATCAACATAGAAGACAACGATTAAAATATTACCATTTTCTGCCTTGATGCAAAGAGTGGGCTCACTATCAATTTTTCAAATGCCATTTCTCATCAAATATGATTCAATCCTGTTATACCATGCCCGTGGAGCTTGCTTCATCCCATAAAGATCGTTCTTCAGCTTGTACACTTTACCTTCATGACCAAGAACTTCATCACTAGGTGGCTAGTCTACATAAACCTCTTCTTTCAACACTTCATTCAAGAAGGCAAATTTAACATCCATTTGATATACCCTCCGTTTTTGATGGGTTGTAATTTCTATGACAACACACATGATTTCCATTCTTGCAACAGGGGCATAGGTCTCATCATAATCTCTATCAAACTCGTATTTGTACCCCTTGACCACCAATCGAGCCTTATGCCTATCTATTTTCCTTCAGCATTGCTCTTGGTCTTGTAAACCGATTTAACTTCAATACATTTCTTGTTATGAGGTAAATTAGTTAGCTCCCAAGTTTCATTTCTTTTAATTGCATCTATTTCCTCATCCATGACATCACACTATTTTTCTTCTTTTACAACATCCTCAAAATAAATTGGATCACTATGAGAAAATAATGTAAAATTAATGTTTTCATCAAATTCATCTTCATACCTTTCATCTTGGTATATCTCTCTTATACTCTTGGCATTGTATCATCTTTCTGATTATTAAACTCATCATCTTGAGAAATAATTGTTGTCTGACTTTCAGTCACCCCTTTTGGCATTATGGTCATGTCAGGTCAGTCTGTTCAGTCTGAGTCTAGGTCTAAGTCTTTTATAGGTAGGAAATCTTTGCCAGGCTTCTCTTCCATTACCTTTTTGTTCTAAGCCGGGTGGGATGTTTTCAAGGTCTCATTAATTGGGTAGGTTGTAGCACCCGATCTAGCAAAGATTATGATCTTTCAATTGATGATCTTTTCAGCAGATGGAATGATGTTTGG
>MU226169.1:1213178-1234643 GCA_018584345.1 Thuja plicata
TACTGTGGGATAAGAGGCGTGAACCTAAAGGAATGCATTCTAAGTTTCAATCTTTGTGGAAAGGTCCATTCCAGATTGTACAGGTGAATCAGAATAATTCTTTCAGACTGGCATATCCTTCCAGAGATTCGCTGCCATATTCCTGTAATGGGAAGGATTTGAAGCTATACCAGATGCATAATTGAAGAGTAGGTAACCCCTGCGTAGTAGTTAGTTAGGTAGGTGTTCTTTTTGTGTCATAGTTTTAGCGGTTGCCTTTCGTTTTGCTACTGTTTTCCCTTGAGTTTAGTTTTGCTTTGTTTCAAGTTGCCCTACCCTCCTCCGCTCTCCCTGTATGCATTTTCTTGTTGTTCTTTTTCGTGTAGACTCTGTAACCCAATGGATAAGGCACTTGCAAAACCAGAGTAGCTGAATTCTTCATGCACTTTGCAGTACATGATCCCACAGTTGGAGCCAACTGTTGTCTGACTTTTAGTCACCCCTTTTTGGCATTATGGTCATGTCAGGTCAGTCTTTTCAGTCTGAGTCTAGGTCTAAGTCTTTTATAGGTAGGAAATCTTTGCCAGGCTTCTCTTCCATTGCCTTTTTGTTCTAAGTTGGGTGGGATGTTTTCAAGGTCTCATTAATTGGGTAGGTTGTAGCACCCGATCTGGCAAAGATTATGATCTTTCAATTGATGATCTTTTCAGCAGATGGAATGATGTTTGGGAGTCATAAGTTTCAGACATTCAAAAGAACTAAGAGAGATTCTTCATTTAGTGGAATCAGCATTGAATCATTCAGGTTTCTACTTCATATCACTATGTGAACAATCCATTTGTGGTAGAGAAATAAAGTTTGTAGTTGAATATATCGAGCTAGGTGCAGATCGAAGACTGGTATGGATCGATCCTATGGGTCTCAACGATCCTAATGCAACAAACGGTGAGCAATTTGGTTAAGAGATGATCGAGAACGAGCTCGGCGGGATTTCAGAAATCACCTTCTCTGTGGCAGAATTCTACCTTAGTTGGTAATTTTCCGCAAAGAAGATCTTTGCCTTGTGCAGGTTTCACACTCAATTGGTAATTTTCCGCAAAAGGAAGAAGAGAGGAAAGAGCGCTATGGTGCACCCCACAACCGGTTTTCGAAGTACTTTTTCTATTTTTTGGGTAAGAAAGACACAAAGCGGAGAATTGGATTTCAGCTTCTCCGTGGCGGAATTCTACCTTAGTTGGTAATTTTCCGCACAGGCAGAAAGGAAGAACTTCACACTGAGTGGGTTTCACCCCTCTCAAGTGATAGTCTGCAAAGAAGGAATTTTCTCGGTGCGGGTTTCACACTCATCAAGTGGGTTTCTGCAAAGCTAAATGATATTTTAAAAGGTTTAAAAAGCATGTGCTAAAAGCATCATGTGTTAAAGTTGACAGGCGGAAATACATCCAGAGCCTTCTCCAAAGGCGGAAATCGCGCTCCCTCATACATTTTCTGCAAAGAAGGATTTTCATATATTGCGGGTTTTGCACCCTCTTGTACATTTTCCGCAGAGAAGTTCTTTTCCAATTTTCCGCAATGGAGAAGCAGATTTGGTATTTTCCGCCGGGCGCATTCAGTTTGGGATTTTCTGCCAATTGCATTATGGAAATTGATTTCTTGTGAAATAACGACATAAACTAGGCTGCATTTTCTTTAATACATCTAAGAAAGGATGAATGTCAGTTGCGGATCATGTTAGCTGCTGTTTACATGTTGGTTAAGTTTGAACATAAGCAGTTATTTGACTCCATGGCCCAATGGATTCAGCTCAATAAAACTAGTTGGAAATGAAGAGTCTCTGATTCCATAGCGATGGTTCAGTTCTCAGACTTGAAAAGTGTTTCTCTTTGTATCCCAAGAAGAGGGAAGGTCATTGGCTCTTAGAAGCCTGATGTATTGTAAACTCTATAAATGCTGAAAAGAATTCAGTATACAAGGTCGGAAAACTTGTTAATGAAGCAGAAGTGATTCTATTTACACAGGCTTTGTCTCATGTTTGTTGCATCGTTGTAGTTGTTCATTTGCATTTGAATAGATAGAACAATTGTATGTGAAGCTGCAGTTTTCTACTGGACTCTATTTCATGTTAGTGGTTGCAGTGAGAGTGATTCCATTTAATTCTCATGTATAATTCTTCTCCTATTCATTCAGTAATTTAGGTGCATCAGAATAGAAAGTACAATTGTGTGTGGGACTACAATTCCTGCTTGGATTCTATTCCGTGTTAGAAGTTGCAGCATAAGCAATTCTATTTTATGTCCATGTATGATTCTTCTCCTGTTCTCCTCAGTAGATTATGCATTTTTAGAATAGGTAGATTAGACTCAAATATAGATTAAACATTATCCTTTCTCGAATTGTTTGTGTCTACAAGCAATTTGGTTAAAACTTCTAAGAGATAACCTGATGATCAATAAAAAGACACATTCATTGCATATCAAACACAATCAGGGAGTTGTACTTGTCAATTCAGAGGGCAGTGATAGATAACATACACTGACCCATTCATTGGTAAACATCCTTTTTTTCTTTCACCTTGGGTGTATTGAAGAGTCATAGAATATAAATCTTAAGGAAGGACAAACTGTTAACCAACAACAATAAGCACTTTACTTGAAGTGATTGCTGACATGTCCACCAAGCCATCACATGCCTTATTCTTAATTAACTCCATGTCTCTTAAAATGATGATCTTTTTGGTGACTAGGTTATACAATATGTATGTCTTTGAATGAAGACTATATCCCACAAAGATACACTTCACACCCTTGTCATTCAACTTTTTCCTTTTCTCCATTGACACATGTGCATATGGTACACACCCAAACACTCTCAAGTGTTCAAGCATCCATCTATGCTTTGTCCATGCTTTCAATGGAACCCTG
The DNA here is from genome assembly GCA_018584345.1 of Thuja plicata. NCBI lineage: Eukaryota > Viridiplantae > Streptophyta > Pinopsida > Cupressales > Cupressaceae > Thuja > Thuja plicata. The sequence continues at coordinate 1,216,079 of MU226169.1, forward strand.
TCACAAACTTCCTTTGTAGGACTTATATATATATATTAAAAACACAACTGTTGCTACAAATTCTCCTCAATATTCAATCGGTAGTCCTTTTCTTTCATCATTCACCTTGCCATCTCAACGATGGTCTTACTCTTTCTTTTAGCCACTCCATTTTCCTGCTGAGTATAACTAGCCATTAGCTCCTTCTTTATGTCATTTTTCCTGCAAAACTTTACAAAAAAATTGGAGGTATATTCTCCCCCTCTATTTGACCTTAGGACTTTAACATATTGTCCACTTTATTTTTCAGCTTGGGCTTTAAATTCTTAAAACTCATAAAAAGCTTCAAATTTATTTTTCATAAAATATACCCATGTTCTGTGGCTGAAATCATCTATGAATGTTATAAAATTAGTACTCCCCCAAATGGAAGTGATTTTCATAGGGCCATATAAATCAATATACACCAACTCTAATAGTTCTCTTACCCTTCTAGAGTTACCAGTAATAAAAGATAGCCTATGTTGCTTACCCAAAATACAAGCCTCACACTTGCTACTGAACTCTTTTATACATGGAAAATTATCTACCATTCTTTTTTTCGACAATAAACTTAAACCAGCATAGCCAAGATATCCATACCTTAAATATCATAGCTTGGAGGGGCCTTTAATCATACTTTTGAAGGATGATTGATGTTGTATTTCTTTTTTGGAAGCTACAACTACAGATTGTGAAGAGAAACACATCTCTACCTTCAATGGAAACATTTTATTCTTTGTCATTTGGACTGTTGCAATAAATTCTTACTCCTGTCCTTCTCACAAATGATGCATTTGTCATTCTCTATCAACACTTTATGTCCATTTTGAGTGATTTGTCCAACACTCATCAAATTTTCCTTTATACTAGGGGTAAAATAAACATTCTGAATTTCTTGTTTCTCACCTTTCTTGGTGCAAATCATAATAGATCCTTTGCCCACAACTTGAACAATTCCATTTTTCCTCATTCTAATTTCAAACTTTATATTTTTATCAATGAAATAGAAAAGACTTTCATTACCACTCATGTGGTTTCTACAACCATTGTCTAAATACCATATTACATGACTGCCTTCTTCACCAATATTTCACATGATGAATGTTGTGGGATTATTGTCATCACCCACTTTCACATTAGTAAAATTTGCACTTTGCTTTGACTGATCACTTTTCTTTTTCCAGCATTCACTTGCATAATGCCTAAATTTATGGCAATAATAACACTCAATATTGTTCTTGTTCGAGATATTGTTCTTCTTTCCTCCTCTAGAGTTGTTTTGAGAGCTGCGAGCTTTCTCATTGGTGTCTTCTCATCCTGAGCTTTTTCCTCTAGCAGTTTGTTGTCTGGAGTTTCCATGACCTCTACCGCTTGAGCCTCGTCTGTAATTATTTCTTCCTCTCCCATTGCCTCTTGCATTGGCTTGAGCATATAAATCTTTCTCTTGGGAAGAATTTGTAGACCTATTAAGGCGTTACTCATTGGTTTGGAGAGAACTCCTTAACTCATCAAGAGTCAATGTTGAGATATCCTTTTCATCTTAAATGGAAATAACTATTGTATCAAATCTCTAGGGAAGACTTCTCAAGATTCTCTCTATTATGTGTTTCTCCTCCATGGTTTCTCGATTGGTTCTAAACTGGTTTATTAAACCATAGATTCTTGAGATGAAATCTGAAATAGACTCACTATCCTTCATGAGAAAAGTCTCAAAATCTCTTCAAAGCATCTAGAGCTTCACCAAACAAACTTTGCTAGTCCCTTTAAAGCTTGTATGGAGGATATCCCAAGCTTCTTTAGAATAATTAGTTGGTGCTATTTTGGGAAATATTTCCTCTCCCAAGGTTGTTTCAATCAAGCTTAAAGTTTTTGTATCTTTCCTCCTTGACTCCTTCAACTTAGTCTTCTAACTGTTTGTGAGGGCATCAAAAAGAGTTGGTTCAGTCACATCCATAAGTCCATTGACCACAAGCTCCCATAATTCATTTACAACCATTACGGTCTTCATCTTATTTTCCCAAACATCATAATTTTGTCCATTAAAAGACGGTGGCTAGTGCGAGCTCTTTCCTCCATCTCTAGCCATGTCTCATGTGAAAGGAATTCAAATGCCCAAACTCACAAGCATTGAGGGCCAATCAACTGTGATACTATGTAAACAATATAAAATCACTCTATATTCTAAAAAATCACCAAGAAATGCTATGTAATTAGAAAATAACTAATTGTAAATCCCCGAAATAGGGCAGAGCATAAACACAAATAGAGATGGAGATATGCAAGCGTGTTTCTTGTTTCTATTAAACTGAAAATAACATTTACAATAAGAAAGATGTAAACTACTATCTCAGAAATAAACTAATGTTTGTAACTGCAGACTACAAACTAAACTTGCAGCAATTTGGGGCTGCATGCAAAATATCTGGAGCTTCTCAGAGCTCTCACAAAATGCATGGAGAAATCACTGCTCAACAAGACAAAACACATAAAGTTGTTGCTATAATTCTGATAAAAAAGGAGCACCACAAACAAACATTCTTTTTGCTACTCCAATTTCACACACTCTACTCTCAAATCTGGAAACATTCTTTTCCTTTTATAATTTGTTTGTTGGCCAAAAATAGAATCAGATTTCAAAAATCTTGTTTAAACTTATCTGTCAAAGTCCACATAAAATCTGATTTAAACTTATCTACAAAATAATCAGATTTAAACTTATTAGTCATAAATTTGAGAAGATGTCATAAAGGCTTGGGGCAATCTGATTTGAAAATCCAATAGATCTTGCTCAAACAAATCTTTATAATAGTTCAAAAAGTCAATAGTTTTATTAGCCAGATGGTTTTCTAAGTTATTGGCTTCCTTGAAACAAAATGTAATTCCAAAGGAAGTGAGAAATTGTAATTGCAACGAGATTTTATTGAAAAGGTAATTTAGATTCTAATTAAATATAGTATTTTTCAATAGAGCATTAATAACCAACAGAGAATCTCATTCAATGATAATGTCTCTTATGTTGCGTTTAGAGGCCAACTCAAGTCCCAGTGATAAAGATTCTAATTTTTGTTTATTATTTGTGTCGGTAGACACTTTAGTTCTAGTAGAAACATTGATAATACCATTTGAATTGCAAATAACTATAAAAATCCCTTAATTTCTTAGATTTCCATGAGAGACATCATCAAAATTAAGATCTCACTTGTCGAGGTGGGGGATCCATTTGGCATTTTTTCGAGTATCCTTTCTAGGAGAAGAGGGAATAGAACTCCAAATTGGGGTCAATTTAAGAAGGGTCATTTCTTTAATAGATTATCGTTCCATGAAATGAAACAATTTAGTTCATTTATATGCTTATGGAATATTCTAAAACTGTAGAACTCTTTCTATATATTGAATTGTTCTTTTCCTATGATAAATCCCCAAATAAGATTGAAGGACTAGTGTCCCAAACACAAGCAAACATAGCTGATTTGAAGAGTGTTAGCCAACCTTGGAAAAGATTGAGGAGGTTTTCATTCGAGAGCTTGGATGACCAATCTAATTTCCATTGCAGCTAGGACCAATGGCTTTAAGAAAAACCTCATTGAAGGAGAAGGTGTTGTGTAGATTCAATGAAATAGCCATAATACAAAATATTAAATATACACAAATTTATTTTAAAACAAAAATCTAAGTATATTTGATTTATTAGGCATTATAATTATTTTATATATTATTAATATTATAATTATATTTATAATTTAATGGTATATAATAAATTATTGTATTATTTTAAATCAACTATAAATTAAGTGTTAGCAGATTTTGACAATCCTGCATAGGGATCATAATCTATACAAGTTTAGAAGAATTCTTTAGAGAGGTAGTTAAAAATATAACAATTAGTGTAATTATATAGTGTGTATTGAATATATTTAAAATAAATACACAATTAAATATATATCATCTTAGTTATTTTTGTATCACATTTGAGGTTTTACTTGTCTATATAAAGTTACTAACTCATCATAGAAACTACAAGTTCAAAGAGCTATGATTTATCTATAGATGCATATTTACATTCTGTCTCTCCTCTATTTTGGTATTTGTACCTCTCCCTATACATCTCCCCAACTGTCCCCCTCTCTCTCCCTCAAACCTCTCACACACAAACATACTCTCTCTCTCTCTCTCTCTCTCTCTCTCTCTCTCTCTCTCTCTCTCTCTCTCTCTCTCTCTCATGCATTCCATCTACCCCTTCAACTCTCATTCTCTCTCTATATCTCTCCCTACCTCTCCCTACATATTATTTATTATATCTTGATCTTTCTATCATTCCATCTCCCCATCATTGTCTCCTTCTTTGTATATGTATTTCTATGTCACCCTCTTCCTCACTTCTATGTATTCTTTGGTATCCCTCTCTTTCTCCTCTATCTTTCCCAAGTTATACGCCCATCTGCATCTGTGTGTAGGTGTATATAGGTTTCTCTCACTCCACATCCTTGTCTAACTCATATAAATGTCATATTCCTTTCTACTCCCTCCCTTTGTCCATCTATTTATCTCTCATGCTCCCTATCTATGTTTTCCTCTCTCTGTTACTTGACTTTTTCATCTTCTTTTTCTCTCTCTCTCTCTCTCTCTCTCTCTCTCTCTCTCTCTCTCTCTCTCTCTCTCTCTCTCTCTCTCTCTCTCTCTCTCTCTCTCTCTCTCTATTTTTGTCTCTCTATTTGTCTATATTTACTTCCCTTTATTTTTTTTTATCTCTCTATTTGTCTATCTCCTCTCTCTCTCTATTCCTCTCTATTTCTCTCTATCTTTATAGATCCCTCTACCTCTATATATCTAATTCTCCCTCTCTTCCTCCCCCTCTATCTTCATCTTTTCTCCATATTCATTTCCCTCGCCCCCCTCTCTCTCTCTCCCTGTGTACCTCTCTACTTATTGAAAACATAAGATAAATCTATTGGTGATGGAAATTGACTATATTCGTAATATGGTGATTTCATTTTAGTTGTGTTTGGATTTGTGCAAGTGGGTGCATATTTTATTTAAAGATATCAGTTCTTGATTGAAACTTTTTTTATATAAGCAATATCATTTTATAAATGGCCAACTAATTGACATTCAATATTGCACAAATTTATTCAAAAAAAAAAAAAATCTTATTTCTAAATAATCTTCCTCACCTGTTCAATGTACCCATTGCACGCCAAGGTGTGATTGCTAGTTTCTATATCCATGATTCCTTACGTGAATTATTAGCACTTCATCCATATCAAGTTATTCTTGTTCTTCACAACTATCTACCTATTATTATCCTTTCAATGAGCTCATTTCTCTTCCCATTTTATAGTTAATCCTTACCTACAATTTGGACTGAAATATCCTTTAGTGATTCTTCCAATTTCTTTGGCTTTGCTTTCAAGATTTGTTGATTATCTTTAGTTTAGACTCAATCCATACCTATGCTTAGCAATATAATCACTTTAGCTCTCTGCGTTTTACATCAGTTCTTTAGCATTATGAATATTGACTTGCTTGATTTGATTTTACTTATTTTAATTATCCTCAATTTTTTTATCTGCTTAGGGGATGTCTGCTTTCTCTATCTATCATTTATTTTCCTGAGGTTTTCACCATCGGCACCAAGGTTTGCCAATTTTCCAATTTATCAGCTGCTTCATGATTTTCTGCCTTGGGGTCCTACAAGTTATTTGTCTGAGACGACCCAGTAGCCTCTACTTTAGAATTATTTGAATCGTTCAAGCACTCCTCAACCTCTCCATTTTCCTTCAATTCTAATGAACACATAACATGGTTCAACTCATCAGGTCCAGGATGAAAAACAACTTGGGCCTCCTTACCCTCTTTGGGCCTCCTGACTCTCTTCTTGGCCAATATGCAGAGCTCTTCTCTCAGTTGCAACAACCTCAGCATCTTCTACCCCTTCATCTTCTTTCATAGCGAACTTCTCATCTCTCAGAGACTTTTATTCTCTAGGAGCAGATGCTTCCTTGTTAGGATTGCACTGTGCGAAATAATCTAACTGCAACATCCTATGATTTTTGGAGGCAAAAGCATTAGAATCATCAATACTGAAGCCAGAAGTAAAGAAATCCATTTTATAATAGACCATCACCAGGTCCTTAACAAACTTGTCAGTCTTGTCTATCTTTTCCCTCTTCCCCAATTCTTTCATGATGACTTTCTTACGTTGCACACCACCTATGCACTCAAGAATTGCATAAAGCTCAAATCTTTAAGAGCTTCTCAATCTTCTTCTAGTTCATCTTTAGGCTTATCTTCCTAGCCATCCCACCAATGCACATAGAAAATTACTTTTGCTTTTGCAGACCCAACATCATTCTCTACTGAGCCTAAATTTTCAAGAAATTCATCGATGATAGAATTGACTTCATCTTCTTTCATCTCTTCTCTAGCCTCACCTTAGCTTTGATACCAATTGTAAATATATAAAAGATGTAGAGAAAAGAAATATACAGAAAAAAAAATAAAACAACACAATATTTATCGTGGTTCAGCAATATACCTACGTCCGCACTTGAAACAGGGAATCTTATATTAATCCAGTATACTGATACAAACTAAACATTTGCACTCAGCTTTTACCAAATATTTATGGTTTAATGAAGGTTCTTGAGTGTAATCTAGTAGAGAAAATATATACACACTTTTGGGATTCTATTTTTTATCCCCATATTTTTTTGGTACAGTATAAATTCAAAGAAATAATAAACATATATTTAGAATAATGGAGTAGTTCCTTGAATCAGATTTGGTTTTGGACATCAAATTTATGAGGAAGAAAATATCCTTCCATGTTTCACTGTGATGATTGAAAATTAAATTAGAGAGGGAAGTAGTATGATATTAATCAAAGACTCAAAATAAACAAGTCATAGAGTTAATAATATTGGGCTCCAAATTTCTAATCCATGGAAATAATATCACTATTTACCATTCTCAATTATCAACTCAAAATTTTGCATGACTGGGTTATACAATCTGTATGTCTCTGAATAAAGACTATATCCCACAACGATACACTTCACACCCTTGTCATTCAACTTTTTAATTTTCTCCTTTGAGACGTGTGCATATAGTACACACCTAAACACTCTCAAGTGTTCAAGCATCCATCTATGCTTTGTCCATGCTTTCAATGGAACCCTGTCATGGAATTCCTTTGTAGGACTTATATATATTAAAAACACAACTGTTTCTACAAATTCTCCCCAATATTCAATTGGTAGTCCTTTTCTTTCATCATTCTCCTTTTCATCTCAATTATGGTCTTACTCTTTCTTTTAGCCACTCGATTTTCCTGTGGAGTATAACTAGCTATTAGCTCCTTCTTTATGTCATTTTGCCTGCAAAACTTTACAAAAAAATTGGAGGTATATTTCCCCCCTCTATCTGACCTTAGGACTTTAACATATTGTCCACTTTATTTTTCAGCTTGGGCTTTAAATTTTAAAAACTCATCAAAAGTTGCAGATTTATTTTTCATAAAATATACCCATGTTCTATCGCTGAAATCATCTATGAAGGTCATAAAATTAGTACTGCCCCAAATGGAAGTAGTTTTCATAGGGCCAACTAAATCAGTATGCACCAACTCTAATAGTACTCTTACCCTTCTAGAGTTACCAGTAATAAAAGACAGCCTATGTTGCTTACCCAAAATACAAGCCTCACATTTGCTACTGAACTCTTTTATACATGGAAAATTATCTACCATTCTTTTCTTCAACAATAAACTTAAACCAGCATAGCCAAGATATCCATACCTTAAATACCATAGCTTGGAGGGGCCTTTAATCATACCTTTGAAGGATAATTGATGTTGTATTTCTTTGTTGGGAGGTGCAGCTACGGATTGTGAAGAGAAACACATCTCTACCTTCAATGGAAATATTTGATTCTTTGTCATTTGGACTGTTGCAACAATTTCTTACTCCTATCCTTCTCATAAATGATGCATTTGTCATTCTCTATCAGCACTTTATGTCCATTTTGAGTGATTTGACCAACACTCATCACATTGTCCTTTATACTAAGGGTAAAATAAACATTCTGAATTTCTTTTTTCTCACCTTGCTTGGTGCGAATCATAATAGATCCTTTGCCCACAACTCGAACAATTCAATTTTTCCTCATTCTAATTTCAGACTTTATATTTTTATCAATGAAATAGAAAAAGACTTTCATTACCACTCATGTGGTTTCTACAACCGTTGTCTAAATACTAGACTACATGACTACCTTCTTCACCAATATTGCACATGATGAATGTTGTGGGATTATTGCCATCACCCACTTTCACATTAGTAAAATTTGTACTTTGCTTTAACTGATCACTTTACTTTTAATAGCATTTACTTGCATAATGCCTAAATTTATGGCAATAATAACACTCAATATTGTTCTTGTTTCAAGATATTGTTCTTCTTTCCTCCTCTGGAGTTGTTTTGAGAGCTGCTAGCTCTCTCATTGGTGTCTGATCATCCTGAGATTTCTCCTCTAGCTGTTTGTTTTCTGGAGTTTCCACGACCTCTACCTCTTGAGCCTTGTCTGGAATTATTGCTTCTTGTCTTGTTTCCTCTTGCATTGGCTTGAGCATATAAATGTTTCTCTTGGGAAGAATTTGTAGACCTATTAAGGTGTTACTCATTGGTTTGGAGAGAACTCCTTAACTCATCAATAGTCAATGTTGAGATATCCTTTTCCTCTTAAATGGAAATAACTATTGTATCAAATCTTGAGGGAATACTTCTCAAGATTCTCTCTATTACTTTTTGCTCCTCCATGGTTTCTCAATTGGTTATAAACTGGTTTATCAAACCATAGAGTCTTGAGATGAAATCTGAAATAGACTCACTATCCTTCATGAGAAAAGTCTCAAAATATTTTCAAAGCATCTAGAGCTTCACCAAACGAACTTTGCAAGTCCCTTTAAAGCTTCTATGGAGGATATCCCAAGCTTCTTTAGAATAATCAGTTGGTGCTATTCTGGGAAAGATTTCCTCTCTCAAGGTTGTTTCAATCAAGCTTAAATCTTTTTTATATTTCCTCCTTGACTCCTTCAACTGAGTCTTCTAACTGTTTGTGAGGACAGCAAAAAGAGTTGGTTCAGTAACATCCATAAGTCCATTGACCACAAGCTCCCATAATTCATTTTCCACCATTACAGTCTTCATCTTATTTTCCCAAACATCATAATTTTTTCCATTGAAAGACGGTGGCTAGTGCGAGCTCTTTCCTCCATCTCCAGCCATCTCTCATGTGCAAGGAATTCAAATGCCCAAACACACAAGCATTGAGGGCCAATCAACTGTGTTACCATGTAAAGAATATAGAATCACTCTATGTTCTAAAAAATCACCAAGAAATGCTATGTAATTAGAAAATAACTAATTTTAAATCCCCAAAATGGGGCAGAGCATAAACACAAATACAGATGGAGATATGCAAGCTTGTTTCTTGTTTCTATTAAACTGAAAATAACATTTACAATAAGAAAGATGTAAACTACTATCTCAGAAATAAACTAATGTTTGTAACTGCAGACTACAACCTAAACTTGTAGCAATTTGGGGCTGCATGCAAAATATCTGGAGCTTCTCAGATCTCTCACAAAATGCATGGAGAAATCACTTCTTGACAAGACAAAACACATAAAGTTGTTTCTATAATTCTGATAAAAAAGAGCACCACAAACAAACATTCTTTTTGCTGCTCCGATTTCACACACTCTGCTCTCAAATCTGGAAACATTCTTTTCCTTTTATAATTTGTTTGTTGTCCAAAAATAGAATTAGATTTCAAAAATCTTTTTTAAACGTATCTGTCAAAGTCCACATAAAATCTGATTTAAACTTATCTACAAAACTCCACAAAATAATCAGATTTAAAATTATCAGTCATAAATTTAAGAAGATGTCATAAAGGCTTGGGGCAATCTGATTTGAAAATCCAACAAATCTTGCTCAAACAAATCTTTATAATACTTCAAAAAATCAACAGCTTTATTAGCCAGATGGTTTTCTAAGTTGTTGGCTTCCTTGAAACAAAATGTAATTTCAAAGGAAGTGAGAAATTGTAATTGCAACCAGATTTTATCGAAAAGGTAACTTAGATTCTAATTAAATATAGTATTTTTCAATAGACCATTAATAACCAACAGAGAATCTCATTCAATGATAATGTCTCTTATGTTGTGTTTAGAGGCCAACTCAATTCCCAGTGATAAAGATTCTAATTTTAATTTATTATTTGTGCCCGTAGACACTTTAGAGTAAGTAGAAACATTTATAATACCATTTGAATTGAAAATAACTATACAAATCCCTTAATTTCATAGATTTCCATTAGAGACATCATCAAAATTAAAATCTCACTTGTCGAGGTGGGGGATCCATTTGGCATTTTTGCGAGTATCCTTTCTAGAAAAAGAGGGAATAGAACTCCAAATTGGGGTCGATTTAAGAAAGGTCATTTCTTTAATAGATTATTGTTCCATGAAATGAAACAATTTAGTTCATTTATATGCTTATGGAATATTCTAAAATTGTAGAACTCTTACTATATATAGAATTGTTCTTTTCCTATCATAAATCACCAAATAAGATTGAAGGACTAGTGTCCCAAACACAAGAAAACATAGCTGATTTGAAGAGTGTTAGCCAACCTTGGAAAAGGTTGAGAAGGTTTTCATTCAGGAGCTTGCCTGACCAATCTCATTTCCATTGAAGCTAGGACCAATGGCTTTAAGAAAAACCTCATTGAAGGAGAAGGTGGTGTGTAGATTCAATGAAATAGCCATAATACAAAATATTGAAAATACACAAATTTATTTTAAAACAAAAATCTAAGTATATTTGATTTATTTGGCATTATAATTATTTTATATATTATTAATATTATATATTTATAATTGAATGGTATATAATAAATTATTGTATTATTTTAAATCAATCTATAAATTAAGTGTTAGCATATTTTGACAATCCCGCATAGGGATCATAATCTATACAAGTTTAGAAGAATTCTTTAGAGAGGTGGTTAAAAATATAACAATTAATGTAATTATATAGTGTGTATTGAATATATTTAAAATAAATACACAATTACATATATATCATCTTAGTTATTTTTGTATCACATTTGAGGTTTTACTTGTCTATATAAAATTACTAACTCATCATAGAAACTACAAGTTCAAAGAGCTATGATTTATCTATAGATATATATTTACATTCTGTCTCTCCTCGATTTTGGTATTTGTACCTCTCCCTATATATCTCCCCAACTATCCCCCCTCTCTCTCCTACAAACCTCACACACACAAACATACTCTCTCTCTCTCTCTCTCTCTCTCTCTCTCTNCCCTCACACACACACACACACTCTCTCTCTCTCTCTCTCTCTCTCTCTCTCTCTCTCTCTCTCTCTCTCTCTCACGCATTCCATCTACCCCTTCAACTCTCAGTTTCTCTCTATATCTCTCCCTACCTCTCCCTACATATTATTTCTTATATATTTATCTTTCTATCTTTCCATCTCCCCACCATTGTCTCCTTCTTTGTATATGTATTTCTTTGTCTCCCTCTTCCTCACTTCTATGTATTCTTTGGTATCCCTCTCTTTCTCCTCTATCTTTCCCAAGTTATACCCCCATCTGTATGTGTGTGTAGGTGTATATAGGTTTCTCTCACTCCACATCCTTGTCTAACTCATATACATGTCATATTCCTTTCTACTCCCTCCCTTTGTCCATCTATTTATCTCTCATGCTCCCTATCTATGTTTTCCTCTCTCTGTTACTTGTCTTTTTCATCTTCTCTCTCTCTCTCTGTGTGTATATATACATATATATGTATATATACATATATATGTATATATATATATATATATATATATATATGTATATATATATATATATATGTCTCTCTATTTGTCTATCTCCTCTCTCTCTATTCCTCTCTATTTCTCTCTATCTTTATATATCCATCTACATCTATATATCTAATTCTCCCTCTCCTTCTCCCCCTCTATCTTCATCTTTGTCTCCATATTCATTTCCCTCACCCCCTCTCTCTGTCCCTGTGTACCTCTCTACTTATTGAAAACATAAGATAAGTCTATTGGTGATGGAAATTGACTGTATTCGTAATATGGTAATTTTCTTTTAATTGTGTTTGGATTTGTGCAAGTGGGTGCATAGTTGATTTAAAGATATAAGTTCTTGATTGAAACTTTTTTTAGATAAGTAATATCATTTCATAAATGGCCAACTAATTGACGTTCAATATTGCACAAATATATTAAAAAAAGAAACCAATCTTATTTCTAAATAATCTTCCTCACCTGTTCGACGTACCCATTGCATGCCAAGGTGTGATTGCTAGTTTCTATATCCATGATTCCTTACATGAAGTATTAGCACTTCATCCATATCAAGTTATTCTTGTTCTTCACGACTACGTACCTATTATTATCCTTTCAATGAGCTCATTTCTCTTCTCATTTTATAGTTAATCCTTACCTACAATTTGGATTGAAATATCCTTTAGTGATTCTTCCAATTTCTTTGGCTTTGCTTTCAAGATTTGTTGATTATCTTCAATTTAGACTCAATCCATACCTATGCTTAGCAATATAATCACTTTAGCTCTCCGAGTTTACATCAGTTATTTAGCACTATGAATATTGAATTTCTTGATTTGATTTTACTTATTTTAATTATCCTCAATTTTTTAATCTTCTTAGGGGATGTCTGCTTTCTCTATCTATCATTTATTTTCCTGAGGTTTTCACCATCGGCACCAAGGTTTGCCAATTTGCCAATTTATCTACTATCAATTTCCTTTCATCATCAGCTGCTTTGTGATTTTCTACTCTGGGCTCCTACAAGTTATCTTTCTGAGATGACACAGTAGCCTCTACTTTAGAATTATTTGAATCCTTCTTGCACTCCTCGACCTCTCCATTTTCCTTCAATTCTAACAAACACATAACATGGTTCAAATCGTCAGCTCCAGGATGCGAAACAAGTTGGGCCTCCTGACCCTCTTCTTGGCCAATATGCAGAGCTCTTCTCTCGGTTGCAACAACCTTAGCATCTTCAACCCCTTCATCTTCTTTCATAGCGAACTTCTCATCTCTTAGAGACTTTTATTCTCTAGGAGAAGATGCTTCCTTGTTAGGATTGTGCTTTGCGGACTAATCTAACTGCAACATCCTATGATTTTTGGAGGCAAAAGCATTAGAATCATCAAGACTGAAGCCAGAAGTAAATAAATCCATTTTATAATAGACCATCACTAGGTCCTTAATAGATTTGTCAGTCTTGTCTGTCTTTTCCCTCTTCCCCAATTCTTTCATGATGAATTTCTTACGTTGCACACCACCTGTGCACTCAAGAATTGCATACAACTCAAATCTGAGAGCTTCTCAATCTTCTTTTGGTTCATCTTTAGGCTTATCTTCCTAGACATCCCACCAATGCACATGGCAAATTACTTTTACTTTTGCAGACCCAACATCATTCTCTACTAAGCCTAAATTTTCAAGAAATTCATCGATGATAGAATTGAATTCATCTTCTTTCATCTCTGCTCTAGCCTCACCTAAGCTCTTATACCAATTGCAAATATATAAAAGATGCAAAGAAAAGAAATATATAGAAGAAAAAAAAAAAAAAAACAACACAATATTTATCGTGGTTCGGCAATATGCCTACATCCACACTTGAAACTGGGAATCTTATATTAATCTAGTATACTGATACAAACTAAACATTTGCACTCAGTTTTTACCAACTATTTGTGGTTTAATGAAGGTTCTTGAGCGTAATCCAGTAGAGAAAATATATACACACTTTTGGGATTCTGTTTTCGATCCCCATATTTTTTTGGTACAGGATAAGTTCAAAGAAATAATAAACATATATTTAGAATAATGGAGTAGTTCCTTGAATCAAATTTGATTTTGGACGTCAAATTTACGAGAGATTGAAGTAGTATGATATTAATCAAAGACTCAAAATAAACAAGCCATAGAGCTAATAATATTGGGCTCCAAATTTCTAATCCATTGAAAAAATATCACTATTTAGCATTCTCAATTATCAACTCAAAATTTTGCATAAATGGATTATACAATCTATATGTCTTTCAATAAAGACTATATCCCACAAAGATACACTTCACACCCTTGTCATTCAAATTTTTCCTTTTCTCCTTTGAGACATGTGCATATGGTACACACCCAAACACTCTCAAGTGTTCAAGCATCCATCTATGCTTTGTCCATGCTTTCAATGGAACCTTGTCACAAAATTCCTTTGTAGGACTTATATATATTTAAAAAACAACTGTTGCTACGTATTCTCCCCAATATTTATTTGGTAGTCCTTTTCTTTCATCATTCTCCTTGGCATCTCAACGATGGTCTTACTCTTTCTTTTAGCCACTCCATTTTCCTGCGAAGTATAACTAGCTATTAGCTCCTTCTTTATGTCATTTTGCCTGCCAAAATTTACAAAAAAATTGGAGGTATATTTCCCCCATCTATCTAACCTTAGGACTTTAACATATTGTCCACTTTATTTTTCAGCTTAGGCTTTAAATTCTAAAAACTCATCAAAAGCTGCAGTTTTATTTTTCATAAAATATACCCATGTTCTATGGCTGAAATCATCTATGAAGGTCATAAAATTAGTACTGCCCCAAATGGAAGTGGTTTTCATAGGGCCAACAAAATCAGTATGCACCAACTCTATAGTACTCTTACCCTTCTAGAGGTACCAGTTATAAACGACAACCTATGTTGCTTACCCAAAATACAAGTCCCACACTTGCTACTGAACTATTTTATACATGGAAAATCATCTACCATTCTTTTCTTCGACAATAAACTTAAACCAGCATAGCCAAGATATCCATACCTTAAATGTCATAGCTTAAAGGGGTCTTTAATCATACTTTTGAAGGATGATTGATGGTGTATTCCTTTTTGGGAGGTGTAGCTACGGACTGTGAAGAGAAACACATCTCTACCTTCAATGGAAACATTTGATTCTATGTCATTTGGATTGTTGCAATAATTTCTTACTCCTATCTTTCTCATAAATGATGCATTTGTCATTCTCTAACAGCACTTTATATCCATTTTCAGCGATTTGTCCAACACTCATCAAACTGCCCTTTATACTAGGGGTAAAATAAACAGTCTGAATTTATTGTTTCTCACCTTGCTTGGTGTGGATCATAATAGATCCTTTTCCCACAACTCGAACAATTCCATTGTTACTCATTCTAATTTCAGACTTTATATTTATATCAATGAAATAGAAAAGACTTTCATTACCACTCATGTGGTTTCTACAACCGTTGTCTAAATACCAGACTTCAGGAATGCCTTCCTCACCAATATTGCACATGATGAAAGTTGTGGGATTATTTCCATCACCCACTTTCACATTAGCAACATTTGTACTTTGCTTTGACTAATCAATTTTCTTTTTCAAGCATTCACTTGCATAATGCCTAAATTTATGGCAATAATAACACTAAATATTTTTCTTGTTGGAGATATTGTTCTTCTTTCCTCCTCTGGAATTGTTCTAAGAGCTGCTAGCTCTCTCATTGGTGTTTTCTTGTCCTAAGCTTTCTCCTCTAGCAGTTTGTTGTCCGGAGTTGCCACGACCTCTACCTCTTGAGCCTCATCTTGAATTATTTCTTCCTCTCCCTTTGTCTCTTTAATTGGCTTGAGCATATAAATATTTCTCTTGGGAAGAATTTGTAGACCTATTAAGGTGCTACTCATTGGTTTGGAGAGAACTCATTAACTCATCAACAGTCAATGTTGAGATATCCTTTCCCTCTTAAATGGCAATAACTATTGTATCAAATATTGAGGGAAGAGTTCTCAAGATTCTGTCGATTATTTGTTGCTCCTCCATGGTTTCTCGGTTGGTTCTCAACTAGAATATCAAACCATAGAGTCTTGACCTAAAATTTGAAATAGACTCACTATCCCTCATGAGAAAAGTCTCAAAATCTCTTCAAAGCATCTGGAGCTTCACCAAAAAAACTTTTCTAGTCCCTTTAAAGCTTGTATGGAGGATATCCCAAGCTTCTTTAGAATAATTAGTTGGTGCTATTTTGGGAAAGATTTCCTCTCTCGAAGTTGTTGCAATCAAGCTCAAAGCTTTTGTATCTTTCCTCCTTGACTCCTTCAACCAAGTCTTCTGACTGTTTGTGAGGGAAGAAAAAAGAGTTGGGTCAGTCACATCCACAAGTCCATTGACCACAAGCTCCCATAAATCATTTGCAACCATTACGGTCTTCATCCTATTTTCCCAAACATCATAATTTTGTCTATTTAAAGATGGTGGCTAGTGCCAGCTCTTTCCTCCATCTCCAGCCATGTCTCATGTGCAAGGAATTCAAATACCCAGAAAAAAAAAGCCCAATCTCACAAGCACTGAGGGCCAATCAACTCTGATACCATGTAAAGAATATAGAATCACTCTATATTCTAAAATCTCACCAAGAAATGCTATGTAATCAGCAAATAACTAATTCTAAATCCCCAAAATATGGAAGAGCATAAACACAAATAGAGATGGAGCTTGTTTCTTGTTTCTATTAAATTGAAAATAATATTTACAATAAGAAAGATGTAAACTACTATCTCAGAAATAAACTAATGTTTGTAACTGCAGACTACAAACTAAACTTGCAGCAATTTGGGGTTACATGTAAAATATATTGAGCTTGTTGGAGCTCTCACAAAATGCATGGAGAAATCACTTCTCAACAAGACAAAACACATAAAATTGTTGCTATAATTCTGATAAAAAAAGAGCACTACAAAAAAAACATTCTTTTTGCTTCTCTAATTTCACACACTCTTCTCTCAAATCTGGAAACATTCTTTTTCCTTTTATAATTTGTTTGTTGTCAAAAAATAGAATCAGATTTCAAAAATCTTGTTTAAACTTATATGTCAAAGTCCACATAAAATCTGATTTAAACTTATCTACAAAAGTACACAAAATAATCAGATTTAAACTTATCAGTCATAAATTTGAGAAGATGTCATAAAGGCTCGACACAATATAATTTGAAAAATCAATATATCTTACTCAAAAAATTATTTATAATACTTAAAAAAGTCAATAGCTTTATTAGCTAGATGGTTTTCTAAGTTGTCGGCTTCCTTGAAACAAAATGTAATTTCAAAGGAAGTGAGAAATTGTAATTGCAACGAGATTTTATTGAAAAGTTAATTTAGATTCTAATTAAATATAGTCTTGTTGAATAGATCATTAATAACCAACAGAGAATCTCATTCAATGATAATGTCTCTTATGTTGCGTTTAGAGGCCAACTCAAGTCCCAGTGATAAAGATTCTAATTTTTCTTTATTATTTGTGCCTGTAGACACTTTAGTGCAAGTAGAAACATTGATAATACCATTTGAATTGCAACTAACTATACAAATCCCTTATTTTCTTAGATTTCCATGCGAGACATCATCAAAATTAAGATCTCACTTGTCGAGGTGGGGGATCCATTTGGCATTTTTGTGAGTATCCTTTCTAGGAGAAGAGGAAATAGAACTCCAAATTGGGGTCGATTTAAGAAGGGTCATTTCTTCAATAGATTATTGTTTCATGAAATGAAACAATTTAGTTCATTTATATGCTTATGGAATATTCTAAAATTGTAGAACTCTTTCTATATATATAATTATTCTTTTCCTATCATAAATCCCCAAATAAGATTGAGGGACTAGTGTCCCAAACATAAGCAAACATAGCCGATTTGAAGAGTGTTAGCCAACCTTGGAAAAGATTGAGGAGGTTTTCATTCAGGAGCTTGGATGACCAATCTAATTTCCATTGAAGCCGTTACCAATGGCTTTAAGAAAAACCTCATTGAAGGAGAAGGTGGTGTGTAGATTCAATGAAATAGCCATAATACAAAATATTAAATATACACAAATTTATTTTAAAACAAAAATATAAGTATATTTGATTTATTTGGCATCATAATTATTTTATATATTATTAATATTATAATTATATTTATAATTGAATGGTATATAATAAATTATTGTATTATTTTAAATCAATCTATAAATTAAGTGTTAGCAGATTTTGGCAATCCCGCATAGGGATCATGATCTATACAAGTTTACAAGAATTCTTTAGAGAGGTGGTTAAAAATATAACAATTAGTGTAATTATATTGTGTGTATTAAATATATTTAAAATAAATACACAACTACATATATATCATCTTAGTTATTTTTGTATCACATTTGAGGTTTTACTTGTCTATATAAAGTTACTAACTCATCATAGAAACTACAAGGACAAAGAGCTATGATTTATCTATAGATGCATATTTGCATTCTGTCTCTCCTCTATTTTTCTATTTGTACCTCTCCCTATATATCTCCTCAACTATTCCTCTCTCTCTCTCTCTCTCTCTCTCTCTCTCTCTCTCTCTGTATATATATA
>MU226169.1:1243570-1259485 GCA_018584345.1 Thuja plicata
TTTTCAAGTAGACCCCTCCCCTATGTATGAATGCTGGGATTGCATCCAAAGGGTGGAAACGAGGGGTGATTAGAAATAAGCGAGTCCAACAACCCAATTAAGCTAACAAGATCAATCAAAAGTATTCCAAAGTTGCTTATCAACACTACTCACATTTTATAATTAATCCTTACTTAGAATTTGGACTAAAATATCCTTCAGCAATTCTTCCACTTTTTTTGGCTTTTCTTTCAAGATTTGTTGATTATCTTCAATTTAGACTCAATCCGTACCTATGCTTAGCAATATAATCACTTTATCTCTTTGAGTTTTACATCAGTTGTTTAGCTCTATGAATATTGACTTGCTTGCTTTGATTTTACTTATTTTAATTATCCTCAATTTTTTTATCTGCTTAGGGGATGTCTGCTTTCTCTATCTATCATTTATTTTCCTAAGGTTTTCATCATCGACACCAAGGTTTGCCAATTTGCCAATTTATCTACTCTCAATTTCCTTTCCTGTATATATGATTTATAGTGATACTTTCAAAGAATTTCAATAGTTCCAATACCTTATCCAACAATGATTTCAACCTCTAACTCAGATTACATCCAGTTCTAAGACCATTTATAGTTATAGCAGAATCCCCTTCTATTTGATATGAAGAATACTTATCGCCTACATTGGAACACATGAAATGTAGTAGCATACTCCAAGCATAAAGACTTTGAAATAAAAAAGGCTCAGAAAATTGCAAAACTCTAAGGATGACTTAGAAGAAGACAATTTCAACTTACTCCATATTTTAATTAATACAACAGAACCGTGCCCAAAGGACCAAAAATGTTGGATTTTCAGAATTAAATCCGATTGATTGAGCCTCTTTTGTTGACTTTCTTATTCTCCCTTGTTTTGCTGATAAGAGTAAATCAGATTTTATGAAGACTTTTAGAAGATATTTTCAAATCTATTTTTATGTGGACTTTGAAAGATAAGTTCAAATCTGATTTCTTATTTGGACAACAATTACTTATAAAGCAAAGAATATCTTTATTCTTTCAACAAAATTGTAAGAAACTTATTTGCAGCACCAACAAATTAGTTTATATTGTAAGTGCTCTGTTTTATCAGAGACTTGGTTTTTACAACAGCAGTTGTAATTTTTTATTGTCTTGTTGAGCAGTGATTGCTCTAGACATTTTGTAAGAGCTTTGAGAAGCTCAAAGTATTTTGTATGCAGCCCCATATAGTTGTAAGATTATTTTATTGTAGAAGTAATTTCCAGTTAATAGAAGCAAGAAGAAAGCTTGCATATTTCTCTAGCTCTGTTCATGTTTATGCTCTACCCTATTTTGGGGATTTTAGTTATTTCCTGAATTCAAAGAATTCTGTGCGTGAGTAATTTCCAAAATATAGAGTGATTCTATATTCTTTACATGGTATCAGAGCTGATTGGCCCTCAATCCTTGTGAGTTTGGGCATTTATTTTTTCTGTGTATTTGTTTATCTTGCATAGGAGACATGGATGGAGATGTAGGAAAGAGCTGGTAGTAGCCACCATCCTTTAATGGACAAAATTATGATGTTTGGGCAAAGAAGATGAAAACCATAATGGTTGCAAATGATTTGTGGGAGCTTATGGTCAATGGCTTTGTGGATATAATAGACCCAGCTCTATTTGCTGCCCTCACAAATAATCAGAAGACTTAGTTGAAGGAGTCAAGGAGGAAAGATGCAAAAGCTTTGAGCTTGATATAAACTACCTTGACAGAGGCAATCTTTCCCAGAATAGCAGCAGTTGATTATTCCAAAGAAGCTTCGGATATCCTTCACACAAGTTTTAAAGGGACTGCAAAAGTTCGTGTGGTGAAGCTCCAAATGCTTCGAAGGGAATTTGAGACATTTCTCATGAAGGACAATGAGTCCATTTCAGATTTTAGCTCAAGACTCTCTGGTTTGATAAACCAGTTGAGAACCAATGGAGAAACCATGGAGGAGAAAAGAATAGTAGAGAAAATTTTGAGAAGTCTTCCCTCAAAATTTGATACTCTAGTTATTGCCATTGAAGAGGCAAAGGATCTCTCAACATTGACTGTTGATGAGCTGATGAGTTCTTTCCAAACCCATGAGCAACAAATTAAATGATCAACAAATTCTTCTCAAGAGAAAGCTTTCAGAGCTCAATCCAATGCAAGAGGCAGGGGGAGAGGAAGAAACAACTCTGGAAGAGGCTCAAGAGGCAGAGGTCGTGACAACTCTGGACAACAAAATGCTGGAGGAGAAAGCTCTAAATGAGAAGCCACAAATGAGGGAGCTAGCAGCTCTCAGAATAATTCTAGAGGAGGCAAGAAGAATAGTAACTCAAACAAGAGCAATGTTGAGTGCTATTATTACCATAAAATTGGGCATTATGCAAGTGAATGCTAGAAAAAACAAGGTGATAAGTCAAAGCAAAGTGCTAACAGTGCTAATATGAAAGTGGTTAATCAAAAGAATCCCACAACCTTCATCATGTGAAATATTGGTGAAGAAGGCAACCGCGAAGTCTGGTATTTGGACAATGGTTGTAGTAACCACATGAGTGGTAATGAAAGTCTTTTTTCTTTCATTGATAAATCTATTAAATCAAAAATTAGAATGGGGAACAATGGAATTGTTCCAGTTGTGGGCAAAGGATCTATTATGATCCGCACCAAGCAAGGTGAGAAACAAGAAATTCAAAATGTTTACTTTGCCCCAGATATAAAGCACAATTTGATGAGTGTTGGACAACTCATTCAAAATGGATATAAAGTGTTGTTGGAGAATGACCAATGTGTCATTTATGATAAGGATGGGAGTAAGAAAATAATTGTAGCAGTCCAAATGACAAAGAATCGAATGTTTCCATTAAAGATAGAAATGTGTTTCTCTTCAATTTCAGCTGCTGCATCTCCCAAGAAAGCATGTACAACAGTACAACAATCAGCATTCAAGGGTGTGATTGAAGACCCCTCCAAGCTATGGAATTTAAGGTATGGACATCTTAGCTTTGCTAGTTTAATTTTGTTGTCCAAGAAAAGAATGGTAGATGATTTTCCATGTATTAAAGAGTTCAGTAGCAAGTGTGGGGCTTGCATTTTGGGTAAGCAACATACACTGCCCTTTAATTCTGGAAACTCTAGAAGGGCAAGAGCACCATTAGAGTTGGTGCATACTGATTTAGTTGGCCTTATGAAAATCACTTCCATTGGGGGGAGTACTTATTTTATGACCTTTATAGATGATTTCAGCCGTAGAACATGGGTATATTTTATGCAAAACAAATCTGAAGATTTTGATAAGTTTTTAGAATTTAAAGCCCAGGATGAAAAATAAAGTGGACATAATTTGAAAGTCCTAAGGTCAGATAGAGGGGGGAATATACCTCCAATATTTTTCTAAAATTTTGCAAGCAGAATGGCATAAAGAAGGAGCTAAGAGCCAGTTATACTCCACAGCAAAATGGAGTGGCTGAAAGAAAGAATAGGACCATCGTTGAGATGGCAAGAAGTATGATCAAAGAAAAAGGACTCCCAATTGAATATTGGGGAGAAGCTGTAGCAACAGCTATGTACTTGATAAATAGAAGTCCTACAAAGACAGTCTGTGATAAGATTCCATTAGAAGCATGGGCAAAGCATAGATGGATGGTTGAACACTTGAGAGTGTTTGGGTGTGTAGCATATACACACGTGCCAAAGGAGCAAAGACAAAAGTTGGATAACAAGGGTGTGAAGTGTATCTTTGTGGGATATAGTCTTGATTAAAAGGCATATAGATTGTATAACCCGCTCACCAAAAAGATCATCATTTCAAGAGACGTGGAGTTCATTGAGAATGAGTCATGGGATGAGTAAAGTGCCTATTATTACTAAAGATGATGATGTTAATGAACAACAAGATGATATAACAACAGATATAGAAGGCTCCAGAAGGCAGTAAATTGGCCCAGTAGAGACTAGCAGTAGCAATAAAGAGAGTAGTGATCCCACTCTCGCCTCCCTAGCGCCATGAAAGACCAAGAGTCTAACGGAGATTTACGAAGATGAAAGGTATGAAAATGAATTTCATGAAAATAAAAATTTTGCATTATTTTCTCATAGTGATCCAATTTATTTTGAGGATGCTAAAACATAAGAAAAATGGTGTAAGGCCATGGATGAGGAAATAGATGCGATTCAAAGAAATAAAACTTGGGAGCTCACTAAATTACCTCCTAACTAGAAAGTTATTGGAGTTAAGTGGGTCTACAAGACCAAGAGCAATGTTGAAGGAAAAATAGATAGGCATAAGGCTCGATTGGTGGTCAAGGGGTATAAACAATAGTTTGGTAGAGATTATGATGAGACCTACGCCCCTATTGCTAGAAGGAAACCGTGCGTGTTGTCATAGCAATTGCAGCCCAGCACAAATAGAAGGTATATCAAATGGATGTGAAATCCACCTTCTTGAATGGAGTATTGAAAGAAGAGGTTTATGTGGAGTAGCCACCTAGTTATGAAGTTCTGGGTCACGAAGGTAAAGTGTATAGGCTAAAGAAGGCTCTTTATGGGCTTAAGCAAGCTCCATGGGCATGGTATAGCAAAATTGACTCATGTTTGATGAGTAATGGCTTCTGCAAAAGCGATGGTGAGCCCACTCTTTATATCAAGGCAACAAATGGTAATATTTTATTTGTTGTCTTGTATGTTGATAATTTAATCTTTACTGGGGATGATGATTTCCTCATTGCTGATTTTAAAGAGGCCATGAAAAGAGAGTTTGAAATGTCAGACTTAGGACTCTTGAGATATTTTCTAGGCATAGAAGTAAAACAAATGCATGATGGAATTTTAATCTCTCAAAAAATATATGCGAATCAAATCTTGGAGAGATTTAAAATGCAGAATAGCAAGGCTGCCCCAACACCAACTACGGTAGGTCTAAAGCTAAGCAAGAATGATTGCAGTAGCAATGTGAATCCGAATTTGTTTAAAATCTTGGTTGGAAGTTTTATGTATTTGACAGCAACTAGACCAGACATTATACATGCAGTAAGTTTGATTTCTAGATTTATGGAAACCCCAAAGGACTCCCATTGGCAAGCGGGAAAAATAATCCTAAGGTATGTGAATGGAACCAAGGGATATGGTATTTTTTATACTGTAGCAAATGATTCTAGATTGATTGGTTACACAGACAGTGATTGGGCAGGGAGTTTGGATGATCGGAAGAGCACTTCCAGATATGTCTTTCACATGGGGTCAGGTGTAATCTCATGGGCTTGTAAGAAGCAACTCATAGTTTCTCAATCTATAGCAGAGGCTGAATATATAGCAGCAAATGCAGTAACATGTCAAGCTATTTGGCTGAGAAGGATCTTGGTAGAATTGAAGCAAGAACAAGAGGATGGAACCACAATATATTGTGAAAATATTTTCTCAATAGCTTTGTCTAAAATCACTGTGTTTCATGGAAGAAGCAAGCACATTGAAATCAGGTATCATTTTATTAGAGAATTAGTTGAGAATGGTGAAATAAAATTGGAGTTTTGCAGGTCAGAGCAGTAGCTAGCAGACATTTTCACCAAGCCATTGGGCATTGCAAGTTTTGAGCGACTAAGGAGAAATCTGGGCGTAGTTCTTTTGGATCAAGCATGATTGTGTTTTTTCAGCTCAAGACAATGGGGGAGTGTTGGATTTTCAGAATTAAATCTTATTGCTTGAGCCTCTTTTGTTGACTTTCTTATTCTCCCATGTTTTGCTGATAAGAGTAAATCATATTTTATGAAGACTTTTAGAAGATATTTTCAAATCTGATTTTATGTGGACTTTGAAAGATAAGTTCAAATCTGATTTCTTATTTGGACAATAATTACTTATAAATAAAATAATATCTTTATTCTTTCAACAGACGTGTAAGAAACTTATTTACAGCACCAATAAATTAGTTTATTTTGTAAATGCTCTATTTTATCAGAGACTTGGTTTTTACAACATCAGTCATAATTTTTTATTGTCTTGTTGAGCAGTGATTGCTCCAGACATTTTGTAAGAGCTTTGAGAAGCTCAAAGTATTTTGTATGCAACCCCAGATAGCTGTAAGTTTATTTTATTGTAGAAGTAATTTCCAGTTAATAGAAACAAGAAGAAAGCTTGCATATTTCTCCAGTTCTGTTCATGTTTATGCTCTGCCATGTTTTGGGGATTTTAGTTATTTGTTGAATTCAAAGCATTCTCTGTGTGAGTAATTTCGAGAATATAGAATGATTCTATATTCTTTACAAAAAAAGCCACCAATAAATGCATAGAAATAATAAACAGAATTAGAAAATGAAGAGAGTCATCATGTGAAGGACACAAGAGTTTTTGTAGTGCGACAAAAGAAAAATAAAGGGCTCTCTTCTCGCAATTGAACATACAGACCATTTTCTTTTCCCCTCTCTTTGGTCACAATCTAAAGGTTTTGTTTCTCTTGCCCACAAAAATTTATTCTTTCCAACGCAACAACAAACCTTTCTCTATTCCTCTTCTTGCCCTTTTCTCACATTTTCCTCCTTTCATTTTTTTTTGAGGGTTGTCTATGTCTTGATCTCACCGATGAAACATTTTTATCATCATTTCCAATAGTTCATGCAAAGCGATCTACCATTCCATTGCCAACAAAGGAGTACACTAAGAATAAAGATGGCTACCATTCAATCATAGTTCCTTGCCCATTATCTCTGTGTGCAAGTTTTTAAAGCATTTTCAACAAATACGATTTCGCGCCTATCCTGTTATCATTGAATTTCAAGATACCACATTTCTTTCAGACCCTCTGTCAAGCAACTAATGCGTGATGACTATGCTCCCACATTCTGCAAACAATTCTAGGCTATGAGAGTAGCTTCTTCTCTTTTCTCCTATAAACCTCTGATGTACTAACATTTTTCAAGTTCCAAAATAAAGCCAATGACTGAAAATTATGGGTTTTTGAATGTCTACCTTACGCACCATTCCTTTTTTAACCCTCTAAGAAAAGGCATAATTCAACAAAAGGAAGGCTGTCCATCCTCTTCGCATGCTACCCATGCCTTAACAATGACATGACACATCGAATACATCTAATCCTTTG
Source organism: Thuja plicata (assembly GCA_018584345.1). NCBI lineage: Eukaryota > Viridiplantae > Streptophyta > Pinopsida > Cupressales > Cupressaceae > Thuja > Thuja plicata. The sequence goes on from MU226169.1 coordinate 1,250,669, forward strand.
ATTTTTTCTGGCTCATACCCATGCTTCCATTAATAAGAATGTCTTCTACAATACGGATTGCTCATAAACCTTAGTTGTCCAGCATCACATTTGCTTTGTCTTACATCTTTAATTTTGTTTTCACAAATTGTTTATCTACACTTTGTGTTCAGCACTTGGTGCAGCCAAGTTATTGCTCATGAACCTTAGTTGTCCAGCATCACATTTGCTTTGTCTCACATCTTTAATGCTATTTTCGCAAATTGTTTATTGATGCACTTTGTGTTCAGCACTTGTTGCAGCCAAATTTGTAACTGTATACTTAAGTTCGCTGCTTTATTTTACAAACTCAAACATTTTGAGGTGAATGTCATTTGTAAATTAGGAATGAATTTCTCTTAAATGAATTTTTAGTGGAACAGATTGGAAAGAAAGGCCCCTGAATCATGTTTATAAAATTGAATATTGTCGTGCCACTCAAAAATATCCTTGATCTTATTGCCTGCAAAAATCTAATTTTTGCTTTCAATTGATTTGCATTAAGTGGTCATTGAGCATTGATTGGGTTGACTAGGCCCTCTATGTATAAGTTAAGAAGGAAATTGATTGTTTTGATATCTGTAATATATGTAAATATATAAAACAAGCAGAGAAAAGAAATAAATAGAAAAACAAAGAAGACCATAATATTTATCGGTTCGGCAATATGCCTAAGTCCACACTTGAAACAAGGAATCTTATATTAATCCAGTCTACTGATACAGTCCAATAGTTACAATACATGACTGCCCACAGTCAATTTATAGAGAGCTCTTCCAATATGAAGAGATGGAGGAAAGTGAATGGTCATGTGACCATTGGGCTTCATATCCCAACAATCTCTCCTGTGAATTCTAACTAGCACAGCCATGTAGTGTGGCATCCTCTGCTTCCTATTCAGAATCTCAAAGAATAACCAGACCTTGAGAAGATCTCAACTTCGCCATACTTTGCTCCAACACACTCCAAATGAGCCTTCTCCAAGTCAGATCAGATTCAACAACTTCTTCTCTAATTTTTCCCATATTTACGAGGCAACAAACAGTGACCATGGACCCCAAAGCTCGGTTCCCAAACCTTGGTAGCATAAGGATGCATCCTGCTCACACTTTTTTGAAAAATATTCAGAGATGAAAACCTCCATCACTTTTCATTTCTAGGAAAATATCCCTCAGAGTGTTGCACCTCTCTATCGCCACCAATCCCCATCAATTCATCCTTTCTCAAAACCTCTAAACTCATAAATTTGAGGACCGAATCCTTAATAGTTTTTATCTTCAAATTCAGACTTTGTGAATATCCACCAAGGTCAACAGTCTGCGTGGCATAAACTGTTGAATTAGGGGCTAGCAGAAATGCATCAAAGTTAAAAGACTCCTCAACTTGACCATCCACCGTATCATCAACAATCCCGCCCAATTTTTGTAAAACTTGGATGTCTCTCAAATTCACAATATCAGGCTTCACAGGTTCGATATCAGTCAGGATGACATCAATAGTAACCTACATATTATCGATGTGGGCATCAAACTCATAGTCTTCCACATCCATAGTCGCAGGCTTCTCTCCTTTCATGGCCGCCACAACCCAATTCATGGTCCCTTGTTGGGTGTTATCACCTATGGCAAGAGTGCTTCGAATTAAGGATGAAAGCTCAATAGATAAAACTCCATTTGTGTCAACCTTTTCAATTGCATCAGCAATCATGGCTCCTATGAAACCATCATTGTCCATCATGGGGCTCTGTCCAACGTTACACGCAATAAACTGTGAAACACCTGCATTCTTCGAAATCTAACTTGTACATAGGAATTATCCAAACCAGAGCCGTTTGCAAGGGTTAATTTTGACCTATGGTTGTCTAGTCCAAGACCTCACGTGGCCTCCAAACTAGACATTTGTGGTGATTCATCAATGGTAGAGGGCTCTCGAATATAACCATCCCATGTGGAATTCTTAGTTTGACTGTTAGGACAAAAATTGTTTGGAGAGTGTTCATCCAACACCATGTTATTAAAATTGTGCTTTTCTAAGCCGCCCACGTCTGTGGGTATCAAACTATGATTAATATATGTTTTCCCATAGCTAAGCTCGACACCATTATCACCATTCTCCTTAACAATGACAACCTTTAGGGCACATTCATCATTAGTTGCTCGGTGAATTTCCGCCCTGGGCTCCTGCAAGTTATCTGTCTGAGATGACCCAGTAGCCTCTACATTAGAAGTATTTGAATCCTTCTCGCACTCCTCCACCTCTCCTTTTTCCTTCGATTCTAATTAACACATAACATGATGCAACTTGTTGACTCTAGGATGAGCAACAACTTGGGCCTCCTGACCCTCTTCTTGGCCAATATTCAATTCTCTTCTCTCGATTGCAACAACCTTAGCATCTTCTTCCCCTTCATCTTCTTTCACAATGAACTTCTCATCTCACATGAACTTTCCTTCTCTAGAAGCAGATGCTTCCTTGTTAGGATTGCGCTCTGCAAAATAATCTAACTGCAACATCCTATGAATTTCTAAGGCAAAAGCATTAGGGTCATCAAGATTGAAGCCAGAAGAAAAGAAAGCCATTTTATAATAGACCATCACTAGGTCCTTAACAGACTTGTTAGCCTTATCTATCTTTGCCCTCTTCTGCAATTCTTTCATGATGACTTTCTTATGTGGCACACCACCTGTGCACTCAGGAATTGCATAAAGCTCAGATCTGAGAGCTTCTCAATCTTCTTCTGGTTCCACTTTAGGCTTATCTTCCCATCCATCACACCAATGCACATGGTGAATTCATTTTTCTTTTGCAAACCCAACATCATTCTCTACTAAGCCTAAATTTTGAAGAAATTCGTCGATGATAGAATCGAATTCATCTTCTTCCATCTTTGCTCTAGGCCCACCTTAGCTTTGATGCCAATTGTAAATATATAAAACATGCAGAGAAAAGAAATAAACAGAAAAACAAAGAAAACAACACAATATTTATCGTGGTTCGGCAATATGCTAACGTCCACACTTGTAACATAGAATCTTATATTAATCTAGTCTAATGATACAATCTAATAGTTACAATACATGACTGCCCACAGTCCATTTATAGAGAGCTCTTCGAACACGAAGAGATGGAAAAAAGTGAACGGTCATGTGACCGTTGGGCTTCATATCGCAACAATATATTTGCACTCAGTTTTTACCAACAATTTGTGGTTTAATGAAGGTTGTTGAGGGTAATCCAACAGAGAAAATATATATACACACTTTTGGGATTCTGTTTTCGATCCCCCTATTTTTTTGGTACAGTAAAAATTCAAAGAAATAATAAACATATATTTAGAATAATGGAGTAGTTCCTTGAATCAGATTTGGTTTTGGACGTCAAATTTACGAGGAACAAAATATCCTTCCATGTTTCACTATGATGATTGAAAATTAAATTATAGAGTGAAACAGTATGATATTAATCAAAGAATCAAAATAAACAAGTCATAGAGCTAATAATATTGGGCTCCAAATTTCTAATCCTTGGGAAAAATATCACTATTTACCATTCTCAATTTTAACTAAAAGAGGGGTAAAAATTTATTGAAATTCAAAGAGAACAAAACAACAAAGAGCTCTAATGAGCCATATCCTGACCAACAAGTTGATCCAACTTATGAGATAAATCAGGGGGAATGAACCTCTGGTCAACAATATTCCAGTCATGCCCATGCTCTAAGGCCCATTTAGCTAGGCAGACACCATTCCACTCATGGGGGATATACGTAAAAGTGACAGAATCAAGAGACTTGGATAACTGAAGAATTTTCTTAATAACCAAAGTCAACTGCCAATAGAATCTGAAAGCTCTTGTCTATTCAGTAAATTCATAATAATTTGCGAATCAACTTCACAGATAATCTTTCACCAACCACCAAGTTTAGCATTCTCAATTATCAACTCAAAATTTTGCAATAAGCCAACAACTAGGGAGCCCAAAGTCAGCCAAAACATGTACTAGCATTTCATCTGGACGTTACAATTGCAATCTTTTCTTCTTCATGTCCAAGACCAACATGGTTGTGGGTGCTGCTCATCATTGAAGAGATTTGTGTGAGTACAAGACTCATATCAGGTCGTTCGGTGTTATCAGGGTGAGCACATGTGAGGGAAATGTTTGCAACAGCCAAGGCTTCTTCTACAGTGAAAAAGTCCCACCCATTTTGTTTAAGTTTAGCATTGACAACTTCTTCAAAATTATTGTTTTCTATCATGTGCCTTACGTATGCTGGAATATGGAACTGACTGGAACCTCGTGCTTGATCAACATGCCTCTGCCCTGTTATAATCTCTAACATAACAATTCCAAAACTATAAACATTGTGTTTATAAGAGAGTTTGTTATTCAAGCAATACTCCAGAGCCCAGTAGCCTTTAGTGCCTATTATTTTATCGGTTGACCGATGTGTGCTCTCCCAATCCACATGCCTAGAAAACCCAAAATCAACAAGCTTTGCCTCATTATCCTTAGCCTCGACCATAATATTCTGAGGCTTGATATCAACATGAATGATTTTATTGGAATGTAAGAATTCAATTCCCTTGGCTCTACCCATTATCATTCTGAAGCTCTGCTTCCAACTGTAGGAAAACCCTGTACAATTTCCTCTCAAATAGTCACCCAGAGAACATCCATCTATATACATGTAGGCCAAGTAGGATATATTTGCTTCTATACACAAAGCATTTAGTTTGTTTATGTTTGTGTGCTCTTTTCCTTGCAGAAGTTCAACTTCATTCTCCACCCATGTTTTTGTATCAGGGGATCTGTGTTCTATTTCCTTTTATTACCAAATCATTTCCTTGGAAAATTCCCTTATAAACTCATGGAAAGCTTCCTTCCCCAACTTTAAGAGACTCTTGGCAACAACTTTTGATATAAACTATCTGATCAAGTGTTAGATTTGTATAAATTTGTGTGGGCACAAGTTCCTGGTTGGAGGAAAGATCTGCAATTCTTCTTCCTCCTACAATCCCATTTCTTTGAATTGGGTTATGAGGAGTAGTTGTTATAACAGGTACCACTTGCTGGATGGAGGATAAACCCGAATGAACCTGTTGTTGTTGAACAATAGCTATTGAAGGCAACGAGAAGGTTGTTCCTTTATCTTTTTGGCCACGTTTGTACATGAACCATGTCACGAACTTTTATGCAATGAAGAATTATATGATAGTGTAATAATTGCAACACACGATAATAAAAATAGTAAACTAGGATTCCGGTTGAAGGGATTTTTGGCTCTGCTAGGGTTTCATGTGTACGGCGTCCTGTCTGTATTTCTGCTCTGGGCCATCCATCTATCATACCGCATTTACTGCGGGATCTTTTTTGCATTAGGGTTAGCTTTTAGTATGGCTCTGGCCAACTTCGGCCCAGCAGTTGCTGCTAGTGTGCAAGTTGAAGCTTCGGAGAACCATTGTGCCTCCTCTGAACAAAAATCCCCACAACTTCATCCCGAAGGTCTTTCACGAGGTAACCTTGATATTGTTCTTAATCCATAGGAATTTGATTCTGCTTGTGAATGGTTAGAAAAGCATACGTTGATTGGATATTTTGTGGGTCGTACTCCTCCTGAAAGTATTCTTAAAGATTGGGTCAACAAGAGTTGGACCCCTCATGGGGTCCATCTTGATGGTGTGCAAAACCTTACCAAAGGTTTTTTCCTTTTCCGGTTTGCTAACCCTTCTCAGGTGGAAGTGGTTTTTAACCGTGGACCTTGGACTGTTAGGTCCTCCCTGTTAGTTTTTCAGAAATGGTATCGAGATTTTACTGTCTCGGACGACAAAAAACTTAGGGTTCTAGTTTGGGTCGAGTTCCCTGGCCTCCCTTTGCCATGCTGGCCGTTTATTGAGTCTATTGCTAAGACCCTTGGCAAAGTCATTGTCATGGAGCATGACAAATTTTTCAATGCCCGTCCCCAGAAGTGGGTTTGTGTTGAGGTTGACCTTTCTAGGGACCTTAAGGACACTGTTGAAATTCAGATTGGTGCTCTCACCATCTCTCAAAAGGTGCTTTATTTGAATCTACGCAACACCTGTTATCGGTGTCAATCGACAGAGCACAAGATCAAAGATTGCCCGTTGGCTACCCCTCGGGTGAAACCTGCGCCTAAAGATGCGCCGGTCAAAGCCACTGATGCTGGAAAAAAGGAAGAATGGACTACAGTTTCATGTAAAGGCCAGAATGCCTCAGGCCCTAAGAGGACACCAGCCTTTGCTGCTGTGTTGCCATCTCCGGATGTGCCCGTTGGTCATTCTCTGCCAGTTGATGCATCACCAGTGGTGCCCTTTGTTTCAAACCCTATTACACAGGGGAAGAGTTCAGCTGCTAAGCCATCCACTCCAGAAGTGGTGATTGCACCGCCAGCGGTTTCTTTGCCTACTTCCAGGGCTGTGCGTCGGTCTCACAGTCCTAATGGACACACGGATGACCCAGATAAAAGGCGGTTCACCTCGTCTGGAGAATTTCTCCCCAGCTTTGGTTCTGTTCTAGCCTACTTGCAGAATAGCTTCTCCTCTCTTGGGGACGAGGAAGCCATGCAAGAGTTTTTATGATTTTTTTGTCTTGGAATGTGCGAGGTCTAACTAACCTCTCCAGAAAGTAATATGTTCATGATACTCATCACAGACTTCAGAATCTAGACGTGCTTTGTTTACAAGAAGTTAAAATTTTTGGGTTTTTGCTCAACTCTGCCTGTCGTGTCATATGGCCGGACGACATTGTCTTTTCTTCTCAGCATGAAGTTGGCAAAGGCAGTGTCATTACTATTCTGTCACCTCGCCTTTATTCTTGTGTTATTGCGCATGGATCTGATCTGATGCAACGTGTAACCTGGATTTTTCTATCTCTGCATAATCATTCTTTTGGTGTAATTAATGTTTACGCCCCCAATGATGCTGTCAAAAGATCTCAATTATGGTACTGGATGGCAGACAACTTGCCTCCAGCTACTTGGGTTATGTGTGGGGACTTTAACATGGTTGAGTTGGCCTCTGACAAGGAAGGAATTTTGCCTTTTTTCTAGACAGATGGGGAGAGAGAAGCCTGGTATCACATGCGCAATAAATTTGGCCTTTTTGATCCCAATGCTAACCGCCGCCAACAGGGTGGGGTCTGGCATACTTGGTCTAATTTTAGAGCTGGCTCTGACCGCATATTTAAGAGACTAGATCGTGCTATGATAACGGCTCAATATTTTTTATCCTTTTCTAAAGATCGAGGCCTACCTGTCATTCCTCTGACAGATGTTACCTTGTCAGATCACTTCCCCATTTACTTTTCCATTACTTGGCAGTCCTGCGCCAGGAGAGCTGCGTAGACGCAATTTTTTATTAACACGTCTGTGCTAACGTACAATTCCACTATAGCCCACATTCTTCAAGTTTGGAATTTAGCGCCTCAGCCCCACAGTGATACTGGTTGGATTCAGTGGTGGAATGACGCCATTGCCCGCACTGCGAGGTTTCTTCGCATTTATGGCCGTCAGCTAGCCTGTTACAGAAAGCGTGCTTATGAAGCTAATACTAAGGCTCTACATAGTGCTATTGAAGCGCTTACGTTGAACCCCTTCGATACCGATCTCCAGCTTAAGCTAGCCCAGCTTTTCCATAAGAAGAAAATTACTGATGCCTATGCTGCTTGTGGTGCTCAAATCAAAGCCCACCTCCATTGGTTGGAGGTGGGCGACAAAGCCTCCAAGGAGTTTTTTCAGGCTCTCAAAGCTCGTCATACTAATGTTGGTATTCAAAAGATCAAGCAAGGATCTAAAACCCTTACTAAGCTTCTGGCCATTCTTCAAGCCTTTGTCCAGCACTATGAGCAAGTCTTTGCTTCTCAGGGCAATTCGGCTGCTCGGGATGAAGCTCTCAAGGCTTGTATTGCTGTCACTCCAAACTGCCTAGCAGTTGAGCAGCGTGCCTTCTATGAGAAAATGCTTACCATCTCAGACCTCAAGGAGGCAGCTTTCTCTATGGCCAATGATAAATCTCCAGCATGCGATGGCTTCCCCTGTGAATTCTACAAACACCTTTGGGATGCTGTGGGTCCTGACTTGCACAAAGTTTACCTCGAAGATTTTCTCAACAAAAGTTTGGGTAACATAATTAACAAAGGGAATATAAAATTCATACCTAAGTCTGGTGATCTGGAGGATATCTGCAATTGGAGGCCCATCACTTTGCTGAATGTCTCCTACAAGATCATTGCCAAAGCTTTAGCTCTCAAGATCAGACATCTCCTTCCCCTTATTGTTCGTCCCGAGCAAACTGGCTTTATCAAGTCCAGGTATATTCTTGATAACATCATTTTTGTTTGGGAAGGGATGGAATGGGATTGTCAATCTAAACAGGCTACTCTGTTCCTCAAAATTGACTTTGCTAAAGCCTATGACTGCATTGAATGGCCTTTCATTCTCGCTATGCTTCAAGCTCTAGGGTTTGGCCCTCACTTCTTGCAATCTGTGGAAATGCTATTTGGAGATGCTTCTGCTTGCATTACCATCAATGGGGCCCAATCTGATACTTTTGGGATTTTTAGATCCATCTGGCAAGGTTCTCCACTAGCTCCTACTTTATATGTGCTTGCTGCAAAAGGCTTTGGGTATTTTCTTGCCAACTCTGTTTCCACTGGCTTGGTTCGGGGCATTTCCCTTCTTGATTCTTCTTCCCAGTTGGTTAATGGCCATTTTGCTGATGACTCCTTTCTCACTCTTATTGAGGATGAGGAGAACATTTCCAATGCCTTGCAGTGCCTGGACAC
>MU226169.1:1259560-1270833 GCA_018584345.1 Thuja plicata
GAGAATTTTTTCGCTTCCTGGGCATTCCTTTTGCCTTTCATGGCTCTTCTATGGAATTATGGAATGTTGTGCTTGCTAAAATTGAGAAAAAATTGCATTATTGGATTTGCAAGCCGCTCTCTCTTGCAGGGAAATTCAAGATTTGTTCCAAAGTGCTGGCTGCTACCCATGTTTATTACTCCTCTTGTTGGGCTCCCTCTAAGGCCTCTTATCTCAAGCTTGAGCGTCTGCTCAGAGACTTTCTTTGGGCCTCTGGTGCTGATGGCCATGGGTTTCATCGGGTTGCCTGGGAGTACTGTTGCCTTCCTCGTGATTCTGGAGGCCTGGGCCTTCTTTCCACCCAGAAGCAAGGGCTTGCTCTTTGTGCGAAGTGGATTATCTGAGCTCTCACTGGTGATGAGGCATGGAAAATTCTTGTCAGACACTGCATCTCCGCTGGATTTCCGGTTCACCGGCCAGCTTGGAAAGGAATTGGCCTCCAGACCTTGCTCACTATGAGAGAACTTGTTCAAATCCAGGGTACCTTCATCATCAAGAGCATTTGGAAATCTTGGGAAGCTATTAAGCCCTGGATTTGATGGGATGGTGATGCTTTGCGCAATGGTCTTTCTTTCAATCAGCAGAGCCTCTGGTGGTCTTCTCTGTTTTCCATACATGGTATACCCTTGGCCAAAACTCAAGGGGCTTGTGCTCTGCATTTTTTCAAATGCAGCATTCGGACTCCCAAAGATCTTTTTTCCAGAGTCTCTATGGGGCTCCGATCTTGGGAGGATATGCAGGTTCAATTTCAGCTGGCTCGTTCTGATCACCAAACTTTTGATCTTTTGGTTTCGGCTATTCCTACCAATCTGCTTCATAAGATTGGCATCCAGGCTACTAGGCCTTGGTGGAAGGATTGGAATGGTATCCTGCCACGCCTTTCAGCAATTACAAGCCAAGGCTTGGTTATAGGTAGTTATCCCCACATCTTCCGATGGTGGATATCCTTAACCAGAGATGGCATCTTCATTTGGCCACTTCCCACTGGAGCTCTCGCTTTCACACCATCTGGACCACCATTACGGAGCCCAAGATGGTTCTTTTTTCTTGGTGTCTCTTGTTTCAAGGTCTCCCAGTCAGCCCTAGGCTCAAACATCTGGGGGTTCATGACCCTCGATGTCCTTTTTGCGGTCACCTTGAGACCTTTTTGCACATCTTCTGGTTTTGTAGGAGAGCTCAACAGTATTGGCAGTGGATTCACAATTTTTTTAAGCCCTTTCGGCCTGAGCCTTTTTCTTGGCATATGATTGTCTTAGGAGATTCTCCTAGACTCCCCTCAAACTTTACCCAGATTTGGCATACTTTAAGGATGGAGATTTTGTTTAATCTTTGGAAAGATAGAAATGCTGCTATTTTCTCTCATAGCTCTCTTGATACGAATGTTGCTTTGTTTAACAAATCTTGTATATGTAATAATGTTATGATGCAGATTCAAGTTCAAGCCAATAAAGTGGCTTTGAAAGTGGCTCACCTGCAGGAGCTGCTCAATCATTGGGGCAATGCTCCCTGCACTGTTGCTCGGGTTCCTCCAGATGCCCTTTCTGCTGAGGGTACGCCTCCCAGAGGCCGCCGCCGTGGGCGCAGTTCTTCGGCGCATCGCTCACACACTCCATGGTCCCAGGCTCCTCGTCACCACTCTCCGAGGGGATGGCGGCGCTGCTCGACTTCTCCTCCTCCTCGGCCTTCTGGGTGGGCGCCGGCTCCGGCACAGTCTGCCCCTCCTGGTGCTCCTTGTGCTCACCATGGTTTGGATTGGCCTCCTGCCACCTCTTCCAAGTATCCCCGCCTGGCTCTTGCTATCTCCCCGCCCAGGGCAGATGAAAAAGATAAAGAAGATGCTGATGATGATGGTTGGTCGCTTCCCGACCCTCCTGTCAATCCCACTAATGCATGGGGATCGGATGATAAAGATCCTCCACCTTCTGCTACTGCTCTTGCTTCCTAATGGCTTTATGTTTTTTTGATGAATAGTTTTCATTTCCGGCTCTTCCGTGTGAGCTCTGCAGGGTGATTTCTATGTCCCTCGACCCCTTTTTTGTGGATATGTAACTTTAATATTTTTTAATAGAGAAGGAACTATTCATAAAAAAAAAATAGTAAACTAAAATTATTGCTGAATGCTACTATAATTTGTTCACAAAACACTTGTTCGCTTCAGGCAAACAATTTAGATTTGTGATAAGTAGTTTGAGGGAGCCTAAGTTCTATTGATTTAATGGATACTTCCAAAAACTCATTTGTATTAGATTCATAATTGTAATATAAAACATTTATTAGTAATAATTTTGATTACTTACCAATTACTATAATTACAACAATTGTTGTTGTAGCTGAATTTCCAGAATTATCCATTGCAGCCTGCTTCAGACATTGATAAAGAATGTCTGAATAATATTTAGTCTATATAGAAAAGATTAAACAAATTTTTTTTTAAAATTCTTTACAACTTTAATATTTTTCCATCACAAGACAAGAGGCTAACAAAGACAAGTCAACAATATACTTTCTAAATACAAAGAAAAAAGTTTAGCAGAACATTCAAAAGGCATTTAAGTTTAAAATTGGCTCCTTTCCTTGCCAATACCTTGGCATTCTAATTGACAAAGCATTAAGGACAGATTCAACATGGAAACCAATTGAAGAGAGAATGGACAGAAAAATGGATGCTTGGAAATCCAAGTGGCTATCCTGGTCAGGATGGATGGTTCTAATTAAAGCAACCCTTGCTGAAATCCCTATTTACCTTTTGTCATGCCTTTCCCTTCTAGTTGGATGCTATTTGAACATAGTTAAAAATTTGAGAAAATTCTTTTGGCAAGGTACAGACACTAAAACAAAGTTTAATCTTATTTCTTGGGATAGGATTTGCAAACCTTTGGAGGAAGGAGGCACCGGGATTAAGGATCAGATGAGACAAAATCAGGCATTAGGAGCAAAGCTTTATTGGAAAATTCTAAAAGAACCGAACATCAAATGGGTCAGAATCTTGAGAGGGAAGTATTTACATTCTTTAAATGATGATAATGTGGTAAGATCCTCCAACCTCCCAAGAGGTTCTAGAATTTGGAATTTCATCTACAAATCCAGAGAAGTCATAGAAAATAATATCTTATGGAACATTAAAGATGGGTCCTCTACAAGGTTTTGGGAGGACTCGTGGGGTGGGTTCCCTTGTATCAATCTTTTGTTGGGACAAAACAATATCAGTAAGATTTGCACTAGGGAATGGGGTCCCCTTGCCAAAGATTATATTGCCAAGGATTCACATAATCTTATGGATGGATCTTGGAAGTGGAAGAAATTTGATATTCCAACCATTGACCCTTCGGAACGAAGTGCCTTAATTCAAATCTTACAAGAAAGATCCTTTCTATTAAAAGTGAGGCAAGATGAATTAATTTGGAATGGATCCAAAACATGGGATTATAAGGTAAGAGATGGATATAAAATCCTCTCTGGCATCCCTTCTCAACAACAATCACATATTTATAACCAAATATGCTAGAACAAAAATTGTCTCCCCAAAGCTGGAATGTTTGCATGGGCAACAATTCAGGGCAGGATTTTAACTGCCAATTGGTTCAAGAAAATGGGATATTGTGGCCCTTCTAGATGTGTGTTATGCTATAAAGAGGAAGAGGATACATATCACCTACTTTTATCTTGTCCCTTTGCAATGGAGTTCTGGAAATGGTTATGTGCTAAGTTGCGTTGGTCTTCTACTCTTCCGAATGATATTCTCTCTTTTTCCTCTTGGCCCTCGATCTTTAAGGGTAGCCTCTGCAGCAACTTATGGATCATTTCCCCTTCTATCCTTATCTGGGAAATTTTGAAAGAAATGAACAGAAGGATTTTTCAAAACGTTTCTCTTGAATATTCATTCATTCGGAGTAGAATTGAAGCATCCATTATGGAAGTTATGAATGCTAGAATACAATTACAAAGTGCTCAACACAAATTGTTCACAAGTTGGGATGATCTAATGTTTAAGAATTGGTTTGGATTAAAACTCCCTGTAGTTATAGGGAGAGGTGCTAAAGCTAATGAAAGTTTACGAGTAAATTGTAAATGGTAGCCTCCCTTATTTGGATGGTGCACGCTGAACTTTGATGGTGCCTCAAAAGGTAATCTGTGGCCTTCTGGTGCAGGATGCATTATCCATTCTGCTGAGGGTCATATGATTGCACACTTGGCAAGTCCACTGGAAAGGGGTACTAGTAACATTGCGAAATTCAAAGCATTACTCCATGGTTTATCATTGGCATTTGAGTTAGGCATTAAAAAATTGGAAATTGAAGGTGATTCCTTGAAAACTATAAATGCAGTTAGAACTGGTTAGATCTATAACTGGAAACTTCAATCAATTTTGGAGGTCATCCTAAATTTAACTAAGAAATTTGAATCTATAACGGTCAATCACATTTTCTGGGAAGGGAATATTTTGGTAGATGACTTGGCAAATAAAGCAACATTGGGGGAACACATTAAATTTATTTGTTAACCCCTTTTTTGAATTCCCGGTCTTTTCACCCAACTTTAAAATAGTCATAGGCAACTGTGTCCGTTGTAATGAATGGATAGTTTGTGACAATTACAACAGGTCATTTGAGAGTTGGATTTATGGTGAAAGATTTCCTTTATTCCCCTGTTGTGTGGATGGAACGACTCTCTAACTACACATATCTTCAACTGATAGGATCTGCATTCAGGTACTTTCTCATGCAACATTCTCTCCTTTTTTCCAAATGACAAGATTTACTCTGCGCAAGGACATAACTTGTAATAGTGGTGTTATATAATACCCATCCACTTGCATCATTTGGCATCGAGGGTTTTAGTGTTGAAGACAGCTAAGGGTACAATGTCAGGAAGGGAATGATCATTCATCCGGCATTTTCTTTTAAGTATGCCATTGACTCTGCCCTTTGCAAATCAAGGTTGTTTGATAGCATAACAGTTCTGGCCTTTGCTCGACTACAGTTTCATCTTTTACATGATGGATTCTCCGATCAAATTCAGAGTGGAAGTTGAGTAGCTGGCCTTCGATATGCCAATCTCGTTCAATCATCTCAGTGAAGTCTGCATGTACCATCACCCTCTTGTCTTTCATGTGGTGAGAAAGGTATTGGGCTATAATTTTCTGAATACAAACCATCGATATAGGGTATTCTCTGGTATACGTGCAGGATTCCTTGCTAACCTCCTAGTTGCAGGGACCCATAAAAACCATGCAGAAGAAATCTGTGATAGGCTATTCTATAATAGATTTATAGTGGATTTGCATAATGTAATGTTAAATATTGATGCTGAACTTACCACTCCTTTTCCTTGGGACCGAGCCACAACTTTGACTGCAGGGCAACCATTCCCTGGGTTTTCAATAGGAACAAGGAGGAATTTCTATGCTGGTCCTCCTCATCACCTTCATATTCTTTGGGGGTGGGACTGGGAGGATCAACAATTGCGCCTATCATTGATGAAGAAAGGAATTAACTTTCTCTCCAAGTTCCTAGGAATCCAAGATGGGCTTTATGTTCCCTTCAGGGATGAGATTGATGAGAACCTCCCATGGGTGTATCAATTCAAATACGATGAAAAATTGGACGGACTGGGCAGCCCAGTTTCTTCTAATACCGAGATTGGTGGTGATGGATTGGAGGGTGATTCTGATTCAGACAGGGGAGGATGCCGAAGAGGAAGAAGATGATGAAAAAATTGATGCTGCTGCTGAGGAGAACGCTGCTGAGGACTCTCAGTCGGCTGAGGTTTCTCTGGAGGACGACTCTATGGGGAACAGTGGGGAAACTATACCAGACAAGAGCTCCGAATCGGACTCTGCTCTAAGCACGGAGAATGACACCACTTCCCCCTCGGATTGATATGCCTCCATGATAAGTTTTCTTTTTTGGGATAGCTCAAAACTATTTCTTTGGTTTTTTCGTAAAAGTAGACCTATGTTTTGTGAATATGGATATCTCGGTTGAGCATTATTGCTCTGGATATTGGGTTCACAGTCCTCTTGGTAGGACTGGTTGGGTTATGAACCAGAAACATTACAAGCTTTTTCTTTACTGTTTTACTGTTTCATTGCTTTCTGCTTAATATAAAATCTCAGCCTTGGCCCTTTAATGATAAAAAAAAAAAAAAAATTCCATCAAAGACTCACACCTCACAACAATTGTTTTAAAGAAATTAATTGTAGTTCACACTAATTGTTTTAAACAAGTTAATTGTAGTTGCATACGCTACCCATAACTTGTCTCCAAACCTCTTAGACTTAGTATTAATGAACTAGACTTGAAAAAGCTATAGTAAATTGTTATCAATTGAATACACATCTTGTTCCCATATTCTGGTTTGTTACTTCTTTACTTTAAATAAATTAACCCCACAGATCGGACCAATTTCTATAATGGTAAATTATAGTTCTTTACACCAATTTTTGTGCAGAGTAAATCTTAATTATAAAATCGTACAAAGCAACTAAGCAAAGTGCACATTCCCCATCCAATCACCAAAGTTTCAGCCGCTGTAATTATTAGATAAACAAACAAAAATAAAATTACAGATAATTTAAACTCGCGGACATGATGGACTCTACAAGATGAAGTGCAAAACAGCATAGGAAAGCATGGTTCAATCTTTTGAAATGATTGTATTGTCTTATTTTTTATACCTTTAAAATGTAGATTTGACAGATTAGCAGGGTGAAAACCTACTTGGCTTGATCCTTTTAATATTGCAAATGGTATAAATGAGATTCAGGCTGACAGCTGAAATAAAGCATTTGTACGATCCACAAACGTCAATTGCATTCAAAAGCACATAATCCACGATATGTGCAATCTCTCCCTGCTTCTCCACAACAATAGTAGAAGCTCAATAATGGAGAGGATTGACTTGGACAAAAAATTTGCCTCGTTGGGAAAATGCCTCGCTCTTTCATTCCTCTTTCCTTCCTTAATAGGTACAAACATATTAAGTCAATTCAAAATAAAAAATACATAATAAGCAATTCATTCATACAAACATATAAGGCCAATCCTAAATTAAATATGCATATTATCAATTTATTCTATGTATTATATTATTATTTTTCATTATTATAATGGTGAAATTGTATATTATATTAATGTCTATTTTGTTTTGGGTTTATTTCAATGAAATATCTTGATTTATTCCATAATAATACATGATACATACCTTTATTATGTTTACTATTTTCTTTGAATTTTATTTGTTATTATTTTATTTTTTTAGTTATCCTTTTCCTAACTACACCTATTACAATGTATTTGTCCCATTAATAATATATATCTTCTGCACTTAACCCTTTTTCAGAGAATCTAGATTCCCTAAGCTAGGTCAACCCTTAAAAAGTTTAAATCAAAATCTCATTAATATTTTTTATCAAAAGGAAGAAAAATGTGCATTAATGTCATCTAAGATATTATTTTGTTAAGATTTTGTCTTCAATCACTCACCAAAGGTCATTAAGATGGTACACTAAGGGATTGACTAGGGACAATGTGAACCATTGCAATACATTAACTAGTTATTAGTACAACTGAATACTAGTGCAACATATACAAATTTAGGTTTATCTACAAACATATCCTCTACCTAAAACATTCAAAGAAAAGATTAGCATTGGTGAGCCTATCAATCTCTATGCTTAATCTATTTGTAAGTTTTTTATTTTTCTATGCAACCAACCCTTCAAATTAAGCTTGGAGGAAAAATATTCTCTCTAACCAATACAATCCAAGACAAATAGGCTCTAACTGTAATGGATATGGTCACCAAGATTTTTAGAATTCATTTACCCATTAAATAAAAAGTGTGTAACTCCTTATGAGTTTTGGGAAATCTTAACATATCTCCTATGTCATCATTGAATCTTGTTAAAACATCAAGCACTTAGAGTTTTATGTTTTGTCAAATTTTTTAATTAGTTTTGGAACCATTTTCAAGATCTTAGGGAGTCTTTACAACCCTTTAAGTGAGTGCTTCATAAAGCCTTCAAAACTGCTTATAGTCCTTTTAATAGTCTTCTCCTTTGATAGAGTGATCATGTTCCCTTCAAGAGTATGATCAAATCTTGGTTCTTACAATGACATTAGGAGATGACAAGGTTCTCTAAACCTATTTTTCTTCCATAAAGTTCCTCTCTCGAAAGGTAGTTAGAAAAAAGATTTCAACTTGAATTCCTTTATTGTCCGCTTTGAAACATGGTTTCATAGTTCCTTGACTAGAGTTAACCCTCGGAGAAAGGCAAAAATGAAAAATATGGGAAAAGGTAAAAACGTGATCCCTGAGGAAGCCACAGTTGTCTCTGGGGATTCTTCTTCCTCTTTGTCAATGGATTCAAATTGGACCCCAATTAATATCATGAAAAAGGAACAAAAACTAGGCGTCTGACTCCTCATCCCCTCATAATGTCTCTCCCCACAATTCCCCTATTGAATCTCCCAAGGATAAGTTACTTGGATACCCTCAAATTGTGGACAAGGTTGATAGTTTGTTTGTCCTCTACAATAGTGAAATGCAATCATTAAGTGGTTGGTGTAGCTCCACACTGTCAAAAGGAAGATTAATAGACTTGATCTCCTGTCTGAAGTCAATGTTAGGGTAGGGGATGGTCAAAAGATGTTGAAGATACTAGAATTTGGGAAGTGGAAAATGAGCATTCAATTAGGTTGGTTAATTTCTCTTGTATTGAGGAACATGTTAGGGAACTCCGTGAGTGGATTCCCTATAAAGAAGCAAAGAAAGAAATATTATATGTCATTGATGATGTAAAAAATAACCAAGATTAGATTGACAGGAAGATTAAAGAGATAGTCAAGGGTATGTGCAAGATCATGAGGGGCCAAAAAGTGGCGATGTGAAAAAAGTCCACTTTTCACTCATCCAAAAGCTCATGAAAGCGCTTGTTGACTTTTTAGTAGGCCTGGGTGTCAGTACACCTAGGCAAACCTGACACCAAAGCACAAGCCTAATTGGGTACCTGATTTTTTCGGGTACCCAAAAAAATCGGGTACCCAAAACCTATGGCATAAATCAAAACCTGCGGGCTATTTTCCTCATTTCTGCATATCCGACATCAGTAATAATATATTTTGCTTCCCACGGCTGCGTTCAACATTTTCATTGTGAAAATGTTAAAACCCTAAATTTAATTTTTTTTTCATTACTAATTCTTTAGATAATAAAAGGATATATTTTTAGTCTTGCTTTCATTGTACAACATGTCTCAATAAAATTAATTAAACTAAACATTCGATGAAATATTTTTTTTTTAGGACTTGACAAGAAAACAACAGCACTGCCAAGCAGGGCACTTGGAACCATTTTGTTTCTGCCAAAGATTTCATAATTAGGTTCTTCATTCTTTCATTTTTTTCCAATACAAATTTGTCATCGCAGAGTGGTGTGTTTTGAGGATTGTAGGAAAAACAATTGTTGGTAGCCATGAATGCCAGTTTGAATCCATGGGTAGAAGAATTTGTTCCTCCTCCACAATACCCTCTGATTTGGTTTTCAATTTCAAATTTCACTAATTATGGGGTGGGCATATGGCATGGCGAAAGAACGCGGGGAATAAGGTGCAAATTCTTGCATTTTTAGCCATTGTTGTAGAGCCTGATGCTACTTTCTTGTGTGTGGAGGCATGTCCCTGCGACAATTAAAGACTGTGATGTAGTAAGTTTAGACTTGTGTAGTAATGATAGATGGGTGTGGAAAAAGCACAGATAGTAGATCACATGTCCTTAAACCATACATTAAACACCATTCTTAATGCAAAAGGTTTACCCTTCCTTAAAATTTATCCTTTGTATTGGGAAGATAATGTTAATTACTCATCTGTCACAGACTTCATTTATTGTATACTAACTGTGATTATATTTCGTACGACATGAGCGGATTTTGTCTGCGTGAATAAATTTAGAAAGATAATGAAAGAATGTATTCTCCTTCGTCATCTTTTCAGTTCGTGGTGCATTTAATAAAAAGCATCGCCGTAAATAATGTGGAGTGTGTGACATTCCTCTCTCGACAATAAGAGACGAAGCAATGTTTATTACTTTATTACTTCAAGAGAGTTTTAACGTTGAGCTGTCAAAACATATAATGGTTGTCCTTGCAGTGATAATGATGCAAGAGGAATGATTTCTGACTGTTTCTCCTAAGTCTTTTATTATCGCGGGAAGAAAGGCTTGAAAAACTAGTACAATATCTAAGTGTGAGATTTTAGCATAAATTATGTGGTTCAGAACATATAAAAAAATATGTAAGAATACTAGCAATTGAATTTTGGTGTGTATTGGTAATGTTGAAGGTACTTGTATAAAATGTTTAATATACCAGTGGAGCATATCAAATATCCAATAATATTGGATATCCGATATTATCGGATGTTTGATATCTCTCGCTCAAATTTGGATTCAAGCTTTTCATTTTCATCCTATTTTGAATGTTTATTTTACTTTATGTATTACTATTCTAATTAAATAATATTAATAGTATATTAATATTATATTAATATTAATATTATATTTATATTAATACTATTATTATATTAATATTATATCATATTAATATTATATATTTATCTCTCTCTCACTATCTCTCTCTGTACGAACTCTAAAGAGAAATCTCTCTCTCTCTAGAGTTCCTACTGAGAGAGAGAGAGACCCCTTAGGAGACACTTGAGCATTCAAATGGGTTAAAAGGGGTCATGGGGTCTTCCTACGGGTCCTAGTACGCATTATCACGTATTAGGACCCCTAGGAAGGCCCCATGACCCCTTTTGACCCATTTCAATTCTCAAGTGTGTCCCAAGGGGTCCTAACACCCCTTAGGACACACTTGAACATTCAAATGGGTTGAAAGGGGTCATGGGGTATTCCTATGAGTCCTAGTATGCCTTATCACGTACTAGGACCCCTAAGAAGACCCCATGACCCCTTTCGACCCATTTGAATGCTCAAGTGTGTTCCAAGGGGTCATACAACCCCTTAGGACACACTCGAGAAATAAAATAGGTCGAAAGGGGTCATGGGGTCTTTCTAGGGGTCCTAGTATGCCTTATCACGCACTAGGACCCCTAGGAAGTCGCCATGACCCCTTTTGATACATTAGAACACTCAAGTGTGTCTTAAGGGGTCAAATGACCCCTTAGGACACACTTGAGTGTTCTAATATGTCAAAAGGGGTCATGGTGACTTCCT
>MU226169.1:1316637-1326700 GCA_018584345.1 Thuja plicata
TTTTAATCCGGTTTTAGGATTAACAAAAAGGGAGGCTATATCTTCCTTAGTTATATTAAGGGCAGCAATCCCATCATGGTCAAGCCCGTCATCAAATTGGGTGTGCATATCATCACGCCAATGAAGATGAGCATTATGTTGTTGTGTAAGGGTGTTAATATTTTAAACAATGGTATTTAGGGTGGCAAGTACAGGAGCTAATGTAGGTATATTATGATACGTGTTTTTGAAGCCTCGTATAGTGTTCAAATTCTCTTATATAAAATCCTCTAAAGATTGAAGGTTTTGAAGCGGTTCTAGATTGTTTTGGGGATCATTATTTGGCGGGGGAGGGTTATTATCTTCATTGTTGTCAGCCATGCCTGATTAAATAATATACAAATATAAATTTCAAATAGATTTCATATGTTATTAAAAAAATCAATACAAAACCCCATTTGAACCAAAAAAAACAACATTTAACATGAAAATGAAAAAAATTAATCAAGATATAGCAAGAATTTACTTACTGGATAAACTGTGGAGTCAAATTTATTGTTGGAGCAATCAGGTACTCAAAAAAATTGTGTATAGGATATTTAGAGCCGTTTTCCAAACCCAAAATGAAGAGAGAAATGAGGAAAGTGGCTCAGGGATTTTGATCTATGCCACAGGTTTCGTGTACCCAATTTTGTCAGGTACTCGATATTTTTAGGTACCCAAAAAAATCATGTACCTGATTAGGCTTGTGCTTTGGTGTCAGGTTTGCCTAGGTGTACTGACACCCAGGCCTACTAAAAAGTCAACAAACATTTTCATGTTCTTTTGGACGAGTGAAAAGTGGATTTTTTCACATCGCCACTTTTTGGCCCCCCATGATCTTGCACATACCCAACATGTTAAAGTTCACCCAGTTAAGGGATTTAACCTACTGCAACTATTAGGGAACAATAAGATATGTTGATCTGTAGAATGACACTAATTGCCTATCAGATCCTTTCTGTTCCTTTTCTTCTTGATGTTGTACTAATTTCTACTCCTTCAATTCATGATCACCCATTCTGAAAATATGATTGCAACCCTAAATCAAGTGATTTAGTGCTCCTTATATAGAACTGTTATTAGGTCACACTACCTAGAACTTCCCACCACAATCGGCTCAAAAGATTAGCTAACCTCCTTGAAATCAACTCCAACAACATTCAATATGTCGTGCTCAAATGTATTACCAATATTTAAAACTAATATGTTGGCCTCAGATCCACAACCTTAATAAAATTCAAATGAAACTTTGGTCGATGACCAAATAGGTAAATTCTCTTTTTATTCAAAACATAATTCATTCAAAACATAATTCATTCAAAACTTGGTATAAACTGTTGTGATTGGAATCATGGATTCCACTTACCATATACAAACTACATCTATGATCACAACACCTGAATCTATCCTTACCTCGACCGCTACCACATTCTGTGTCTGATATTGTTCCTCCTAAACATTAGTCAACATGCATAGTTGATCTTTCCTTTACCGATCATGTACAGTTCTTACCGGTCACTTCAATTATGATAACTGAATACATTGACATCAATGACAACCAATTATGTATCGATTCATGGCCGCTCTTCATATCTCCTCCAAAACTACCATAATGCTAAATAGGATTGGTGGCTTTGGTGGTTTTCCCTACAAGATACTAAAATACGTAGAAGAAAAAAATGTTCTTATTGAAATTTGTAGGCATTGGACTAAGGGGAATAAAGAGATGTTCATGGAGAAAGAAAGTAGGCATTAAAATCCCAATTTTTCAAGGGTATTTTTAATTCAAATTACAATGTTTCATCGTTAATATTGATAAGGATGCATGGTTAAATTTACCATTCATCCTTATGAGAACATATTTCCTCTTGAGAGTATAAATTTTGTCAAAAATAATCCATAGCTCAACCCTTTTTTTAATCACATTCCATACCTTAAAGTATATTGAGATGATTGTCTAGATAACTATGTGGTAAGGAAATGATTTGGATGAGAATGATACTTAGACAAATTGTCACCATTGGACTGAACATTTTGAATGCAGACGATGGTGAATAAAAATTGATGGATGCAATTTGTGTCAGACAGATTAAAATTCAGCCTATCCTACCCATATATTGGTAACTCAAGGGGCGAAAAGACATTTAGACAATGACTGTTGAACTCTCTAGAAGGACTCAAGAATGCATTTCCAAGTAGAAGGATGAAACTTCAAAATTATGCCAAAGCAAGGATAAAACATTTTAGAGCTAAAAAACCATAGCAAAAAGGTTCCCACATCAAGCACAGTTCCTCCCTTTACCAAAAAAATAACTACACTAGGAGGATGAAATGGCGGAGAACATCCCAAGAAGAGAAAAGAGCCTAAAAAGACTTGTGGGAGCTGTCCATCGAAGAAGATAGAAATATAAATAGAGAAGAAAGAAAAGGTAATGGAATAGGAAGTTGAGATAGACAACATAAATATTGATTGATTTACGCCTCATCTTGACCCCTTCCAACTTGCTCAAGATAAAACTATCGAGGTTGAATACATCGATCTCATTGAAGGTGCAAAGGAAATGATATTGGGTGAATTGGAATGCAAACAACATGTTATCACTCTATTTTGTGATTGAAAAAACACTATTCACTTGGAAAATAATTCTTTATTTTACAATCAAACCAAATATATTGAGCTGCAATATCATTTCATTTGGAGTTTATTTGAAGAGAATACACATGCCAAGGTGAATCTCACTGATACGTGGAAGAAGATAGTGTCAAGGGAGAAGCTTGAGTTTTACCTGACTTCTCTTGGTATTGTCAAGATGTGACAATATGACTGAAGTGGGGAACATCTCTGAGACTTAAATTAGTATTTGGACTTCAAGTAGAAGATTGTTGGATAGTGAAGTTCAACAGACACTCATTTGGACTTCTTATCCACTTTCCCTAATTCTCATAATTGTTAACACTCGTTTTTAAGTCATAAAAGAACAATGTAGATAATGTAATAATTCATCACATAGCTGACGTAAGTTTGTTGTTGTATGTGTAAACTAGACAGTGATATTTATATAGAAATTTCCCTTGCTTACTCTGAATGTAGCCATTTTTGGCAAAATTATGTAAATCCTATATATCCTGTTCTCTTTTATTATGCCTTACATCTTTAATTCTATTTATGCAAATTGTTTATCTGCACTACGTGTTCAACATGTGTTGCAGCTAAATTCTTGACTGCATATCTAAGTTCAGTCCTTTATTTTAGAAACTCACACATTTTGAGGGGAATGTTTGTGAAAATTGAGAATAAAATCTTTTGAAGAGATACTGATGCAACAAATCGAATTGAATATTGTCGTGCTACTCAAAAGAATCCTTCATCACTTTTTTTGTTTTTTACGTTTTAAAAGCCATCAGGAGGAGATCCAAACAAGACCTTCTAGACACACCTGCGTGAGAACGACCAAAGAACGGTTTGATTATTTTGCATGATATAAGAGAATGGAATTGGCGATCATCAAGTTCGTCGTGTTCGTTCCTCTGTCTTCATTGACAGTATATTTTTAAGACTCTCATTCGCACGTATTTCTACGTATGACAGAAGCAGAAGCAGCAGCAGAGCCTGATCCCTGCCAAGGTCCCCTTCGCTGTACTACCGATCTTGATTGTCTCGATGATTTGACATGCTGCACAACGTGATGGAGTGGTACTTTGCTGTTAATCCCTTTATTTGCTGCAATGGGACTTTGCTCTTAACCTTATCACAGAGAAACACTTGAACTTTTCTCAAAATAAATCATCTGTTATATAAATCATCTGTTATGCTTTTGACATATGCAAAGATCATATCAACTTTAATTATGTTTTTAGAAGGTGGTAATCATTAGATTGTGAAAAATATGATGTACTTGGTAGCAATAATTTCATAGATTTGATGTAATAAAATAAAGATTTGTGTTATTACAATGTAGAATTTTTATGAAATATAAGTCATTTATATTAGATTGTTTATTATTGTATAAATTATTCAGGTAAGAAGGAAATCAATTTTTTATAATTATGAATGTATGACATCTTATATTTGTATTTTTTATTGTGAGCATGTATAGTTATCTATGAAAAACTTTAGGCTCTACTCAATTATAGAACCATCGTAGATATATGGGAGATGGTCACTTTATTGCACACAATATCTTGTTTTCTTAGAATGAGCATAGATAAAAGGAGATGATTATCTTTTATCATGTACTATGTCGTTTTCTTAAATTGATTATATAAAAGAAAGATAGTTATGTTTTATTGTGTCGTGTCTTATTTTCTTAGAATGGGCATAGATAAAAGGGAGATGATTATCTTTTATTATGTAGTATCTAGTTTTCTTAGAATAATTAAATATATAAAAGGGAGATGGTTATCTTTTATTGTATAGTATCTTGTTTTATTAGAATGGTCAAAAATAAAGAAAGGTAATTATCTTTCATTTTGTATTATCTTATTTTCTTAGAATGATTAAACATATAAAAAGGGAAACGATTGTATTTTATTGTGTAGTATCTTGTTTTCTTAAACTGATCAAGGAAAAAAGGGAGCTAGTTCTATTTTATTGTGTATTATCTTGCATTCTTATAACCATAATAGATAAAAGAGAGATGGTTTCTTTAGGGTTTATAGACCCAATCAAAGTTACAGTAACAAAATTGATAAGACCTTTATCTACATAGATGATGAACTTTAGAAAAAAGGGAAATGGTTATCTTTTATTGTGTAGCATCTTGTTTCCTTATACTGATCAAGGATACAAGGGAGGTAGTTATCTTTTATTGTGTATTATCTTGCATTCTTAGAATGATAATAGATAAAAGAGAGATGATTTATGTAGGGCTTACAAACCCATTTAAACTTACATTAACAAAACTGATGAGACCTTTATCCACATAGATAATGAACTTTGGAAAAATGGAAATGATTATCTTTTGTTGTGTAGAAAGGGAAATGGTTATCTTTTATTGTGTCGTATCTTGTTTTACTATACTGATCAAGGATAAAAGTGAGGTAGTTGTCTTTTATCGTGTATTATCTTGCATTCTTAGAGTGATAATAAATAAAAGGGAGATGGTTTCTTTAGGGTTTATAAACCCAATCAAAGTTACTCTAACAAAATTGATGAGACCTTTATCCACATAGATGATGAACTTTAAAAAAAGGGAAATGGTTATCTTTTATTGTGTAGTATCTTGTTTTCTTATATTGATCAAGGATAAAAGAGAGGTAGTTCTCTTTTATTATGTCTTATATTATATTCTTATAATGATAATAGATAAGAGGGAGATAATTTCTTTATGGTTTACAATCCTAATCAAAGTTACACTAACAAAACTAATGAGACCTTTATCCACATAGATGATGAACTTTATAAAAAGGAAAATGGTTATCTTTTATTGTGTAGTATCTTATTTTCTGAAACTGGTCAAGGACAAAAGGGAGGTAGTTATCTTTTATTGTGTATTATCCTTCATTCTTAGAATGATAATCGATAAAAGGGAGATGGTTTCTTTAGGGTTTACAGTCCCATTCAAAGTTAGAGTAACAAAATTGATGAGACCTTTAAATCCACGTAGATGGTGAACTTTAGAAATAAGCTAATGGTTATGTTTTATTGTGTAGTGTCTTGTTTTCTTATACTAAACAAGGATAAATCAGAGATAGGTATTTTTAATTTTGTATTATCTTTCATTCTTAGAATGATAATAGAGAAAAGGGAGATGGTTGGTTTAGGGTTTAGAGACCCAATCAAAGTTTCACTAATATAATTGATGAGACCTTTACTCACATGGATAATGAAATTTAGAAAAAGGGAAATCATTTTCTTTTATCGTGTAGTATCTTGTTTTTTACATTGATCAAGGATAAAAGGGAGATAGTTATCTTTTATTGTGTATTATCTTGCATTCTTAGAATGATAATAGATAAAAGGGACATGGTTTATTTAGGGTTTATAGACCCAATCAAAGTTACATTAATAAAATCGATGAGACCTTTATCCACACAGATAATGAGATTTAGAAAAATGGAAATCGTTATCTTTTATTGTGTAGAAAGGGAAATTGTTATCTTTTATTGTGTAGTATGTTATTTTCTTATACTGATCAAGGATAAAAGGGAGGTAGTTGTCTTTTATTGTGTATTATCTTGCATTATTAGAATGATAATAAATAAAAGCGAGATGGTTTCTTAGGGTTTATAAACTGAATCAAAGTTACTCTAACAAAATTGTCAAGACCTTTATCCACATAGATGATGAACTTTAGAAGAAAAAAAAGGGAAATGGTTATCTTTTATTGTGTAGTATCTTGTTTTCTTATATTGATCAAGGATAAAAGGGAGGTAGTTCTCTTTTATTGTGTATTATATTGTATTCTTATATCAAGATAATAGATAAAAAGGAGATGGCTTCTTTGCGGTTTACAGACCCAATCAGAGTTACACTAACAAAAATGATGAGACCTTTATCCACATAGATGATGAACTTTAGAAAATGGAAAATGGTTATCTTTTATTGTGTATTATCCTGCATTCTTAGAATAATAATCGATAAAAGGGAGATGGTTTCTTTAGCATTTACAGTCCCAATTAGAGTTACACTAACAAAATTGATGAGACCTTTAAATCCACGTAGATGGTGAACTTTGGAAAAAAGGAAATGTTTATCTTTTTTTGTGTAGTGTCTTGTTTTCTTATACTAAACAAGGATAAATTGGAGATATTTATCTTTAATTGTGTATTATCTTGCATTCTTAGAATGATAATAGATAAAAAGGAGATGGTTGTTTTAGGGTTTAGAGACCCAATCAAAGTTTCATTAATAAAATTGATGAGACCTTTATCTGCATAGATGATGAAATTTAGAAAAAAGGGAAATGGTTTTGTTTTATCGGGTAGTATCTTGTTTTTTTTACATTGATCAAGGATAAAGGGGAGATACTTATCTTTTATTGTGTATTATCTTTTGTTCTTTGAATGATAATAGATAAAATGGAGATGGTTTCTTTAGGGTTTACAAACCCAATCAAAGTTACACTAATAAAATTGATGAGACCTTTATCCACATAGATGATGAACTTTAGATTCTAGTCAAACTAAAGATATAACCTTGATATGTAAATTAGAGAAATTAATTATTGATGAGTAAATAAATAGTAGTTCTTAAAGTTAGGTTTTCTTATCCTTCATTTTTTTGCATAGTAATCCAAAAGTAATTTGGGTCACACGATCCTAACTTAGTATTTATTAACATATGTACAATGACTCTATCTATGAGCATTACAATTATATTAGTGTCCCTCTTTGAGGATCATTCTGTTAAAGAACTAGCCCACAATATGTATATGGAAATTTATTTATAATTATTGCTATGTTGATCTATTACAAATAAAAGATAAAATATGAAATCATTTATTCAAATTCTAGTGGAAAATATTCCAACTATTAATGTATCTATGAATTGATAAAAAAATTCATTATGTGCTAACCTCCTTTTATGATTCTTGATCTAATGGAGTAACCAATTTCTCCCAACTTATAAATTTACAAGTTATAGGTGTGGGAATATGTTTTTAATTAAGTAAACCAGGTTTTACAGGGATCTTGAAACCCGAAACAGAGGTTTGCGATATCAAAGTTTAATCATAAAAAAAGAGTGAGTTGAAAAGATAGGACAGGCCAAGAAAGGCCAGAACAAAAAGAAGGCTAAGCTTCTAAAAAGCAGAAATAAATAGAATCAGCAAGTAAATCCAGGGAACCTCAGGATAAGTCCACCATGATTTTGGCCGCCTCGGCCTCCTTCAACTCCATGCTGGCAGCCAAATTTTTGATTTCTTGGATCACCATCTTCAGATCCTTGCCTCTGGTATTCTTTGTCTTGGCTCAGGGTACGCTTTCCAGGCCCCTAATCAATGTTCTACCCATCCTCTATTTCCTTGCTAGCTGTGTCCTTCCCAGCCAGTTTCTCCTCTAGCTTATCAATCTGGGCATTTGTTTGTTCTCTAGTCTTTTTGAAAGTGTTATAGCTTTGATTAACTATTTTATTAATGGTTATTTCAACCCTAGTCATGCTTTCCTCCAGTTTTTGGAAGTGGGTGCATAGGTTACTAACATCCTCCATTTTATTGTACCTGTTCCCCATGTTAGTGTCATTTACCCTATTTTTGAGGTCTTCCACATCGTGAAAGAGCCACTTGAGATTCCTATAGTTGTCGAGCATGTTGTTGCTGGAATTGTTTAATAGGTCCATATCAATTTCCCTTGTGCTATCACTGAGCACAACCAGAGACGATTCAATAAGCTCGTCTAACTTAATGCGGCCGCCATCTTCAACCAGAATTTTAGGGTTTATGATCTCTCTGGTTATCCCCATTTTAGCCATCTTTATGTTGAAGTCTCTCCACCCTATGATCTTTCCCTTATCTGTCATGTAACAGCTAAACTCCTTTTCCTGTTCCATCCCAGCTTCGGTTTGGTTCTACATAGGAGGGTTTTGTCCCGAATAGGAGAAGTGCTTTGAAACTTGTCTTCCAGGTTTGACATGTCAACACTCTCTTCCCTTTCCTTATCCTTATTTTTTGGGGGATTCCCAGAATTGGGGAACTTTCTCTTTTTTCTTTTCCCGCCAGTTGGAAGCTTCTCACTATCAGATTCCATATCGTCCACATTATATTCCTCTTCAGAGGAAATAATCGCAGTGCTCTATTTTTTTGGGGTTACCATGGTCTCTTTTTTAACTTTCACATGAGTGCCCTTTTTCTTCTTTCAAGAGGAACCCTGGGTGGTCTTTTTATTCTCATAATCTTCATCATCCTCAGAATGAAAGCCCGTTCTATCCTCTGTGTTTGAGGGGATATAATCTGAGTCTGAAACCTCCATTGCCTCTTTTTGGTTCACCTCTTTACCCATAATCTGGGCTTTAAAGTAATCATAGATGAGCAATAAGAGCCCTTCATGCAGTGCGGGGTTAGCTATGACTTTTTCTCTATATCCATTTATATTATCATTTATGGAAGAATCAAGGTAAAAGGGGATAAAAATCAACATGCCGTGGAAAAATGGATTCAAAAGCACAAAGTGTTGGGTGTGGATTCTATCAAACCTGGCATCTAGGGTTATGTAGTAGATGATGGCACGTAGCACAAACCACCACAATATTTTCAGACCATCAGGCAATTAATGGGTGCCAACTTTGGTGAGCTCATCCTTTTCCTTGTCGTCTCTCACGAAGTCATTAATGGCAGCGTCTAAAATCTTTCAGTCTCTGTAGAATTTATTCCCAACTATGGTAATCACCATCACCACTGAGATGAATTCTTCTGTCATAGTGAACTTTCTTCCCTTGATTTCAATGGTACCCTCATCCCAGTTTTTGATGAAAATCTTTGTAACAGACGGCTTCCCACCATTGATCCTTTCTATAAAGGTGGAAATGCCCCAATTCTTGAGGTACTTCCAAACCTTTGTTCGCCTTTTCCATTTTTTTCCATCCTTTATGGGCTCCCTCCTATGCCTGTTGGAATTATATTGTGAATGTAGTACTGAGAGGAGAGGGGTGAATCAGTACCTCTTAAAATTTTCTTGGTTAGCCCATTAACCCTTAGTCATCAGTTTGTAAATTATCTTATCTAACTATTCATCTTTCTTTATGCATATGGAATCATAACATAAGTTCTTTAATATGTAACCATACAAGAAACATTCATGAAAATAGATAACAGATAACACAAGATATGGTAATGCAGAAAACTCCTGTTAGGAAGTAAAAACTGTGGTGGGGATTGTTACCCACAAGACTTCACTATTTTCAGATAAGAAGGGGCCGGTTAAGGCTTACAATTGATCACTTCTCATTACCTACCCTGTTGGGAGTATTATAGTGGATATCTATTAAGATCTACTTCATTTGAAGCTTTAGCAACACTATTAAGTGTGCACTCTGTTAAGAGATTTGTAAAGAACTGTTAAGTCCACCTTCTACAAAAGGATTTTAGATGTGATGCACTTGTTAGAA